>JAASGW010000315.1:0-33796 GCA_023334395.1 Phytopythium sindhum
AACCACTAGGGTCCTATGGGGTTAAATGCAGTCAACCTACACATGCAATATAAAACCTTGGGTTGAATCAGGTTGAGCTTGAGGCTTGGACCAGGAGAACATTCTCCAACTTGAACTTCAATGTGAGGTTCTTCTTCGAAGGACCTCCCCGCCACGTGTGTAACTGGGCTAGCCAGTTACGCGGCGTACACGTGCACATGTACGAGGAAGCGTTGACTTGCTTTAACTATAGACTGTACGGTTCATCGTACAGTGCTATAATAAAGAAGGAACCGGGAGCTTTGTATCGAAAAGAGAACTGTATTAGTTGTTTAGCGCCTCGCTTGCTTGGCGCAGGGTCCTAACCTCCTAAACCTAGTGTATGCATTGTGACAGACGCTCGTGGTTGGCCGCGAGCGCCGCACCCTAAATGAACGTCTCTTATTGGCTAGCAGTGCCCGCCGCTGGCCAATGGGAAGCGCGCACAGCCATGGATGGCTGTGCGGATGTGTGCAGGGAATAGTGTGTGCAACACTATTCCGTCAGGACCCGAACTCAGAGTAGTGTGTCGCACACCACTCTCTAGAGAGTACGGTACAGTGTCCTACTGTACTGTACGTGTAACCCCGTTACAGGTATGAAGCGCGACGCCGGCGAAAACATCGTCTCCAGCTCTTGGAATTTTGGACGGCCGATATTGTACGATCGTGGCGTCTGCAAGGTGTGTGCCTCGTCTCTCTGCATCTGCAGTAGTAATGTCCTGACGCGAAGCCGCGATACGTTTCATGCGAGCGATTACATGCTTCTTTCTGCGATGCTTCTTCTCGGATGCGCGCTGCGCAAGTCGACGCTCTTCCGACGTCCGCTGTGCCTTGAACGTGTCCGTCTTCTGGTGTGCACGTCTACCGTGGCGGTGGAACGTGTTCTCCTTCTTGGTCGAATACGGATAGTCAGGATACTTAAGCGAGGCCGCGCGAGCCATCACTATCTTGCCCCAGTCCGCTTGAGTCGTCATTTATCCGTGCAAGGGAAAAATGGACAGAATTTTTGACAGTTTCGGATGCCTGACAAAACTGGCACTGAAATTAGCGTGGATACATTAAGTCATGGCGGTACGAGTACTACTTTTGGGATTGATACTGATTCTAGAAAATTGGTCTTGTCGAGGTGCTAGTTTTGGGAAAAACTCCATTTTGATATTGCGTCTCTTCCACAAAAATATGCAAATTCCCGTTTACAGCTCCGAAAAAGCTGTATTGACTGACCAGAAATCGTAATTTTGCTAAAGTGTGGCCAGTACTGTTGGTGTAATTTTATAGACGCACGTAGGTAACTTTGGAAATAAAAGAAATGAAAATTCTCAATTTGGTAATATATGATAAGATCATGTATAGCGCTGAAAAACGATGCGATTCCTTCCTTTTAACCTTTCATTCAACAATTATTCGCCAAGATCGAGAAGCCACCCTCCAGTGCAGATGCCGCGCGGAACGTTGCTCACGCCTAAGGAGATCGGTGCGATCAAAGTGCTGCTAGCGCAGGGGAAGAGCAACAGGGCCATCGTAGGGGAGATAGGAAGGAGCGAGAAGGCGATTCACACCTTCCTGTCGCCCCCAAAGCCCAAGAAGAAGCCCAGCCGCAAGCCCAAGCTCGACGATCGTGCCCTCCGCCGTGTTTTCCACCTCGCTACGGTGAACAAGCTGTCCACGCGGTCCATCGCCGCTAGTTTACCGGTATCTGTGGATCATTCTACAGTCACACGAGCCCTGCAAGCCAATCCCAACGCGAAGTATATCAAGCGGAAGCCCGCGTCGATGCTCCTCAAGCACTACAAGCAAAAGCGTGACGATTCTGCGGCAAAATGTCGAGTAAGTACCAATATTGGGATGCTATAATCTTCCCTGATAAAAAAAATTCAACTTGGACGGTCCGGACGGCTGTCGGTACTACTGGCATGACCTTCGGAAGGAGCCCAAGATCTTCTCGAAGCGCATTTCGGGGGGCGGATCGGTCATCGTCTGGGGTGCTATCAGCCGCTACGGGTGTTCTGAGCTGGTGTTATGTATGGACGACAAAACTCAGCCAAGTATGTGGAGATTATTCGCGAGTATCTGCTCCCATTCACCAATACCGTCAAGTACAAGTCGGGAAAGGAGCGACCAATTTTCCAACAAGATAATGCTCCAATCCACGTGTCCAAGTTTAGCAAGCGCGAAATGGACAACATGGGGATCGAAATGCTCGACTGGCCGGCGAAAAGCCCCAATCTGAGCCCGATCGAGAACGTTTGGGATGCCCTCGCGCGCCAAGTGTACGCCGACGGTCGTTAGTTTAGCAACCTCGACCAGTTGCACGACCAGGTGTGTCAAAGCTGGACTGTTATCGCTACTACCTACTTGGAGAAGCTCTACGACGATATGCCGCAGCGAATGGTGGAAGTCTTGCGCAAGAAAGGCGGCGCGATCGATCGCTAAGCGTCCTTGGAAATAGTGCGTCTATAGAAATGCACCACGTGATTCTGTTAAAATTGCGATATCTTGGCGACCTTTGCAGCTTTTTTCTTTCTGAAAACTGTATTTGGTGTCTTTTTTTAGTAAATAATAGCATAATTAAATGTTGCAGTTTAAATCGTTATGGTGTCTTTTGGAGGGGTGCGTCTATAGATTTGCAACGCACTTTATACCTAATTAGACTGTAAGCTTTAAATATTCACATAAATAGGTCACGTTATGCGTCGTTTGGACTGTCGTAGCCATTCCGAGCGTCTGTCACCTCCAAAAGGCTTTCGTTCTGTATAAGCACCGCTTGCTGATACTGTATAACTAGTACATTAGCAAATGGGGGTGTCTGCACGAGGACAGAGCGAGCTGAAGGGGCGCGTGACGTCGGATGACGCCGCGTCTTAAGGGCGGACCAAAGCCGTCGCGGCGTTTGACCGCGAGCGGTTTCTGGCGGTCGCCGCGGCGTTGGACCATGCGTTTCCACGGGCGCTGGCTCGCAGCCAGCCCACAGGCAACGCCGCATGAACTAACCAGCCATCGCGGTCATTCAGATCGAGAGAAGGAGCGAACGCCGCCTTGACTTCCATGGAAGAAGCGGCATCGGTCTCCATTAGTGGCGGGCGCCAAAGGGCGTGGCGGTTGAAGCGGCTCCGTATCAGAAATTGACCAATCAGAGACGAAAGAGTTGCGCTAAAGTTGCGCTTACAGTCGTGTGCGCCACACCAACTGAGCTCCTGGAGCGTCAACAGCAACTTCAGCCACCTCCTAGCGCAGATATTTATGATAATGGATGGTCTCCGTCCGCATGCGCGTCTCCACTCTGGCGGTCGCACGCACTCAAAGGCAACCCGCGCCCGCCTATAGCCCGCTCGAGACGCGGAGGGCTCGCCCTTCGGTCAGTCGGCAGCGGTAGCTTTCTCCGCCCCTAAGCAGAGCGGTCAGAGCCCAATCGGCCGCTTCGAGCTCACACCCCACACCTCGGCACTGCGTCTTCCCACCCCCCCCCCCTGCATCCCAAGTTCCCGGCCTGGGCTGCTCCCGACCATGCTGATCCGCCGCCTGGCCGTCGCTCTCGCGGCGCTCGTCGCGTTCGCGGACGCACAGGACGTCATCTCCTCCAGTAGTGAAGCCGCCAACCGTACATGACGGATGACTGTCTGTGTGCTCTTTGATGGGGCCTAGACTAATGATGTACGTGTGTGCGGTGGATAGACTGCTACGAGCTGCCGGTGGTCGTGGTCACGGCGCTGGACAAGAGCTTCCCGGACCCGACGTGCAACCAGCTGCGGTACCCGGCCGAGGACTGCCTCAAGGCATCGGTCAAGACGCGCGTTGAGGTCATCGACGGCGGCTCCAGCGTCAACACGTTCACACCCGGGTCGGCCTCCACGTCGCAGCGCGCGGCCCTCAACTGCTACGACCCGACGGGCAATGCGAGCAGCTCGCCTGTGACGCACGAGTTCGAGGCCAAGAGCAACTACCGCGGCCAGACGAGCCTGTTCTTCCCCAAGCACCAGCTCAACGTCAAGTTCGCCGCGCCCACTGCCTTCCTGGGCTTCCCCGAGGACACGGCCTTCGTACTCAACGGGCCGTACCTGGACTGCTCGATGCTGCGCAACCACCTCGCGCACTGGCTGTACCGCAGTACGGGCCGCTACTCGCCGCGCTCGCGCCACGTCATCGTGTACTTCAAGGCGTCGACGGACCCGGAGGCGGTCGCGCAGTACATGGGCGTATACTTGCTGCTAGAGAAGATCTCGTACGGCAAGAACCGCGTCAACCTGGCCAAGCTGGGCGACGGACGTGCTAGCGACTCGCAGTGTGCGTCCAGCGACCTGTCGGGAGGCTGGGCGTGGCAGAACGACCCGCTCTCGTACGGCGCGTACTCACCAAACATGGTGATCGACCAGTACCAGAACGAGTTCGGCATGGGCGAGCGGCCGCTGCTGGCACACCCGACGGGCGCGTCGCTCTCGCAGCGGCAGCGCGACTTCTTCGTCAACACGTCCACGGGTTTCCTGCCTCAGTTCTACCGCGCGCTGTGGCACAACCTGTCGAGCGCTGAGGTGCTTGAGCAGCACGCCGACCTGGGCTCGTACGCCGACTACCTGCTGCACACGGAGATGTCGCTCAACGTGGACGCCTACCGGCGCAGCACCTTCTACTTTAAGGACCGCGGGCACCCCATCAACGCTGGCCCTGTGTGGGACCTCAACCTCGCGTACGGCAACGGCGCGCGCCGCGATTTCCGCGACTGGATCTACCCGCAGTACACGTACTGGAAGCGGCTCATGTGCAACCACAAGCTCGCGTCGCTCGTCATCCAGCGCTGGAAGACGCTGCGTGGCGAGATCGCCGGCAGCGGCGAGGAGAGCGTGCGCGGGATTTGGAGTGATGAGGCCATCTC
This sequence comes from Phytopythium sindhum, assembly GCA_023334395.1. NCBI lineage: Eukaryota > Oomycota > Peronosporomycetes > Pythiales > Pythiaceae > Phytopythium > Phytopythium sindhum. The sequence goes on from JAASGW010000315.1 coordinate 4,888, forward strand.
CACCTTCCTGGACGAGAGCGCGGCGCCCATGACGCGGCAGCTCGAGAAGTGCCGCGCGCAGGGCGGTGACTGGCGCGGAGACGTGCGTCAGTGCGCCAGCGTGAGCCTCATCGAGTGCAACGGGTCGTACGTGGAGCAGGTGGCGGCGCTCAAAGCCGCTGTGTTGGACCGTGCCAAGTGGATGGACGCGCACATCACGGAGCTGTACAAGGCGCTGGACATGAGCACGTGCTCGGGCGTGGGCGACGTGCCCAAGTACAACTGCGCAGCCGACGGCGAGGACGGCGGGTGCCTGGACAACCCGGAGGAGTACTACTCGCGCGTGACCTTCCCGCCCATCCGCAAGCCCGCTGAGGAGGACGCCGCGCTGTGCGACCGCGAGGCGCTGGCCAAGATCATACCCCAAACAGACAACGCCGAGCAGCAGCAGCAGCAGCAGCAGCTCTCGGTGTACGACGCGCCGTCCGAGGACAACTGCTGGCGCTCGGCCGGGCTGTACGTGTACCCGGAGCAGAAGGGCGTGCGCGACAAGTCGCTAACCTTCTTCTGCAATGGCTACGGCTCCTGCCCGCAGGGCCCCGAAGCCGTGTGCACGTGCGCCGAGGGCGTGCTCGTGGAGGAAAAGACGTGCCGCCGCATCGACGCCGAGACCGTCGTGCGCGAGGTCAAGTCTGCCGCAGTGGCTGCTGCCGCCGAGACCGCGACGAGCGAGAAGGCGGCGCCCTCTGCGCCGACCTACACGGCCGGAACGCTGGCGGCCGTGGCGCTCGTGGCGCTGGGCGTCGCCGCCGTGGGCGTCGCGGTCGTCAAGCAGCAGCTGCAGGGCCGCCGCCGCCGCCGCGAGCACCTCAACGTATTCCGCCCCGTGCGCTACGGCAGCGTGCACGATTACAACGCCTTTATGAACTCGTCCCCTGTGGTTTAGATAGTCACAGGCTAGTGGTAGACTGGTAAAGTAAGAGTTACTATGCGAGGAGGTACAAAGAAGCACTTCAAGGTCGGAATGATTGGATGGGTACACTTTGAATGGATAGTGCATACTGGTGAAATACCGATATTTTACGGTTTATTTTTTATACCGGTATTTGAAATTGGTGGGCTCTGGTTGAGTGAAAAAAAAGAGTCGGTTTGGCATATAAAAAGCAAGTGAAGGTGTCTTGAGTCCGATGTTGAAAATCTATGGTAAGGCAGCTGACTTGGATTTTGTATAGTGTTGCTGCGACGAATCTACGATTTTCATTTGCATTTTGTATTCCTCGATTGCAGCCAGCTGTTTTTCGATAACGCGCGTGGTGCTGAGGGTTGTTGTTTCAAAAGTGTCACTTTCAATCATATACAAATATCAAGTATATTTTTCTCGAAAATACATTTTTTATCGCTATTTTGGGTCTACGAAAAGTGAAGAAAAAAAAAAAGAAGAAAAATGAAAAATGAAAAAAAAAACGTGATGGAGTTTTCACTTTTCGCTTCTTTTCGAGCCCTTGCCCTTCCTTTGCAATCCATCTGTAGTCCATCCATAGTTCGTCTTCATATGGAGTTAATGAAATAAGGGGAAAAAATGCGATTAGGAATGGTTTATTTGATGATTTAGCCTGTGTATTCTAATCTGTTCATACACGAAAGAATCAGCTAAAGCGGTTTCTGTCCCGTCGTCCCACGGCATGTCCCTCTTTTACGGACCGGCTACTGGACATTATAATTTACATTGACTGTCCCTAATGCCGCCATCTTTCTTATTTATTCTTATATTTGTATTGTATCTACACGTTCTACCTAGGGTGGAGAAACGAATAAGCAGTTTGTCTACAGTTTGTCAGGTAAACTTATAGTCCGCAGTTCACAGTTCACAGTTCGCAGTTCGCAGTCTTCCTCCTTCTCAATCTGCAGGCAACATGGTCAGCGCGGCCGACGTGACAGCGGAGGATCTGGTTGATAGCCTGCTCAACTCCATTTCAACTGGATCATCCGCATCTGCATCCTCATCCAAGGCATTCTCATCCCAGACATCATCATCATCATCATCATCATCATCATCTGCAACCGATGGCAGCGTAGCAAACAATGCAGTCGTCCATCCAAGACCCACAGCTACCACGTCCGCACCTGCATCCACCAAGTTCATACCATCCCCAACCACGTCCGCGCCGTCCACGAGCGTCCGTGGGACATCCGGCAGCGAAGACAATACCTCCAGTGGCTCCGGAGTGGCCATGGGCATCGGATTAGCGGTCGCAGCGCTCGTCATGATCGCCTGCGTGCTCCTGTATCTGCGCCGGCGGAAGAGAATCAAGACGTCCAAGGCGAGGCGCGAACAGTTCGGCGGCGTAGACGAGCTAGGCCCACCACAACCGTCCATCGAGTTGCCGGTGCCGCAGCGGCCGCTGTACCGCCCGTCGCAGGACCCCGGCGTGCGCGGGTCCTCCATGTACTCGTCGGGATCCTCGGCACACGAGGGCGGCGCCAGCAGCGTGTTCAACACGGTGGGCGCGCTCAGCCCCACGTCGCGCAAGTTCGGCGCCAGCAACTACCAGTTCCGCGCGTCGTCCATCTCGTCCGTGTCGTCCTCATCCTCGAATGTGCAGACGGCGGACGGCAGCGTGCACGTCGTGGGCGCGCACAGCAGCCTCATGGCGCCGTCCGGCAGCGGCCGCAAACTCGCGCGCGTGCTCAGCGGCCGCGAGATGGACGAGGCCGACGAGGACGCGCAGTACGAGCAGCTGCACTCGACCTCCGCGGCCACGTCCACGCCGCTCGGGGGTGACTTCAGCAGCGACAGCAGCCGTCCGTCCAACGTCAGCGCCGTCAATAGCCTGCACGACAGCATGAGCTCGGACGTGTTCCACCACGGGGACGGCCTGGGCCGCGCCAAGCAACAGCAGCAGCAGCAGGACGCGGCTCCCGCTCCCAGCGTCCCGACGCCCGCACAGGAGCGCAACGACGCGCAGCTGGCGCAGGTGCTCGACTCATCGCTCATCAGCGGCCGCACCAAGCGCACGGGCTCCGTCTACGACTCCATCCCGGCGCTCGCCGGCGAGCAGATGTACGCGGACGCCTCCTCCACGCCCAGTGAACCAGCGACTGCTCCTGCTCCTGCTCCTGCTACCGGGCGTCGCGCGCCGCCGCCGCCGCCGCCCGCGGGTGTACCGGCCTTCCAGCCCGTGGCTGAGGGCTCGTCGTACGTGGCGCCGCTGCCGACGTCGCTGTCGTCGTTTGCCAGCGCGGACGACCTCGAGTTCGCCCTGGACGCGCCGCCGTCAACGCTCGACCGCGAGTCGAACGTGTCGACGGCCTCGGCGTCCTCCTCGGACAGCGCCAGCACGCGCGGCGGGTCGCTCATCGCGCTCGCCGAGACCACGCACGAGAACGGCCACGAGATCGCCATCTAGTCCGTCGGTCCGTCGGTCAGTGACCTCTGCTAGTAGCAAGGCACTAGTAGCAGCGGTCATGCAGCCCTCCTTCCTCCATCTCTGTGTGTGTGCTAAGCTTATTGTGTCGAGTGCGTTGAGAAGACGAAGAAGATGAGAATGAATTCCCTTTTGACTCTCACGTCGGTCTCTACATGAACTCGTGGCCTCATGGTCGCCCATGGGCGTCGTGTTGATTCAAAGGCAGCTCACTTCTCTTGCTGCTCCTCGTTCCTGTAGTGACGACCTCAGGGCAGGTCAGCGGGGCGCAGGGGCTCGTCGACGTGGGCCGTGGCCTCCGGATCGTTGTAGTCGACGGGCGCGAAGAAGTGCGCGGGGCGCTTGCGGCGGCGCAGGATGTGGCGCGGCTGCATGTAGTACTGGTCAGGCTCGTCCGCGCCGATGGCCAGGCTGCCCACGTTGTAGCCGCGCGAGCGGTACAGCGACTTGTTGGGGTAGTACGGCACGTGCTCGCCCACGTGGTTGGCGAACGGCGCGTCGCTCGAGCGCGAAGTGGGCACCTTCTCCCAGTTCGCAGGCTGTTCCCACGTACACACGACACACACGACCCATTAGACGACTAACAGAGGCGCTAGGACAGCTAGAAGAGCGGCACGCACGTCCTGGGCGGGCTCGCCGGGCTTGGCGTCCGTGAGGTGGTGCATCCAGAGGTGCCACTGCGGCGGGATCAGCGTGCCCTCGACCTCCTCCCACGAGTCGACATGGAACTCGGTCCAGCGGTGCTGACCGTACACCTCGGTGGGGTCCTCGTAGTACTTGTGGCCGAACTCGTCCTCGCCCACGAAGCGCCCAAACTTGACGTCGCCTGGATTGTACAGCTTCCACAGCGTGCCCTTGACGCCGTAGCGCTTGTACGCCTCATAGTACTTCTCGAACACCGTGTAGAACGACCGCGAATGCTGCGCACTCAGCATCGACGCGCCCGCCGCGCGGCGCTGCACCAGGCGGCCGCCCACCAGCGCCGGACGCGACACCGCCGACATGACCATTGGGACTCGCAACTGCTTCTTCCGGTCTGTATGGAAACCCTCAGTGTATGGGGGGGAGCGTTCTGGGCCGCTCAGTCTATGAATGTCGCGCGAAAGTCGCACGAAGCCACCCGTACCCCCAGAACAGAGCAATAATGGATATAATTAATTCATTATATTTAATTATTTATCAATAAACCAGCGATATTCAATAATTTGGGCTTTTGGGTGGTTTCCCTTTTGTTGCCCCCCCTCGCACTATTGTATCCTGCATTACGCGAGTGTTCGGAAAGGACAGCATCATGGAGGAGGCGATGGAGGCAACGACGGTCTCCGTGAGGGACGTGCAGCTGGGCGCGAGTTACGGGCGGTACCGCGGCTGGGCGGAGGCTCCGGGGCGCGCGTCCCCGCCGCAGGACGGGGCGGAGGCAGCTGCTCCGGGTGAGTACGAGGGGATCCTGGTCGAGTTCGAGGCGTCCGGGCTGGAGGACCTGCGCGTGGGCCTGGCGCCGCGCGACGCGAGTGACTGGTTGTACGAGGTGGCCATCGGCACGAACGGCAACACGGAGGTCGTGTGGCGCAAGTGCGTCGGCCGCCAAAAGGAGGCGGACCTCGCGCGCGTCTTCGCGGGAAGAACATGCGCCATGCCCGACTTTGTCAAGTACTGGGTCGCCGTCTCCCCCGCGGGCGCGCTCGCCATGGGCATCGAGCGCGAGCTCGTGGCCAAGGCCGTGGACCCTAAGTTCTCCTCGCCCGTGCACAAGGTCGCGTTCACCACGTGGAAGGCGAATGGCGTGTTCCGCAACATTGTGCTCTCGCCGCTGCGTCCGGAGGTCGCGGAGCTCGTGAACGCCGCGGAGACCGCGCTGCCCAGAGTCATGGTGCGCGCGGATCCGTGGGGGAAGGAGGACCTGATGGCGCCGCAGCAGCGCGAGGCGTACACCAAGGAATGGGAAGTCAGCCGCAAGCGCGCCGAGCGCTTTGGCGGCGCCTTTACCGCCCCCGACGTCAAGAAGTTCCTCGACTCGAAGGACGTGCGCAAGCTGCAGCGCACGGGTGCCATCACGCCCGGGTTTGCGACTGGCTTCGACCTGACGAGCGAGCAGGAGGCCAAGAAGCGAGAGGAGCGCATGAAGCGCTTTAATACTCCGCAGTTCGCCGTCGAGTACTCGACGGACGCGGCGCGCGCGTTGGCCGAGGGCATGACCCAGGAGGAGTGGCAGGAGGAACAGCGCAAGCAAGAGAAGCTGCGCGAGCGCGCGCAGAAGTTCGGGTTGACGGAGCAGGAGGACCGGTCCAGGAGCGCGCACGCCATCGGGTCACTTGTGCCCGCGTCTGCGAAGGTTGGACGCGAGCGCTGCGACATCAAGCCCGAGTCGATCCTGGACGTGCGCGACGACGCCATCCACGTGTACTCGCTCGACGAGCGTTTCCAACAGGTGCGCACGAGCGACGTCATGGGCTACTTCCTGGGCTACGGCCCGTCATACGTCGAGTGGATCAACGACAGCTCGTGCACGGTCGTGTTCCAAGACCCATTCACAGCTGGACGAGCTCTCATTGCGCTTAGCCAGCCGATCCCTGAGCAGTTCGTGCAAGTGGAAGCTAAGAAGGAGCAGCAGACTGTGGTCACCTCCGACGCGACGGGAGGAGACGACGTGGAGATGGACGACACTGGCGCAAGCACATATGATCAAGAGCAGCAGCAAGACGAGCAGCAGATGGAGGTTGAAGCGGAGGCGCAAAGCGTCCCCGACGAGGCGTTTAACCGCTCTAGCTGGCGCTTCGGCGTGCCCATCGGCAGCAGCACGCAGTCGAGCGACAAGAAGTGGCGCTTGCTGCTGCGCAAGGCGACGAGCGACGACTTTCCGGCAGAGAAGGAGCCCAAGCGGTACCACGCGCGCTGGAGCGGCTCGCAGTCGAACTCTCAGCGGCGGAGGGGCGGGTCGCGCGCTCACCCGTACGAGCGGTCGAGCGGCCGCCGGAATAACGACCGTCGCCGTGATGATGATCGCGACAACGACCGCGAGCGAGGCCGCCGCCGCCGCGGCGATCGGAGCTCCGGCACTCCTTCCAATCGCTTCAAGGTGAATGAGGACGGATCGATCAATCTCGTGCGCAATTCTGGGCGTGATGAAGCAGCTGCACCGGCGATAGAGATGAGTAACGCGCCTGAGGCCGGTGCTGCTTCTGTTGTTGACACCGTGGGCGCTACTCCTCCTGCGAGCTCGTAAGCGGAGAAGAATGGTGTGCGCCACAGGTATGAACACCATTTGCTAGGCGGCTGCATATACTGATACTCTTGTGGATGCCCACGGACGAATAGATGGGGTTGCTGCGTGAGTGGTTGGCGCCTTCGGGGGAGCATTGGCGTGCGCGTGTGTTAATCCTGATCCTTCAGAGCGATCCATTCTCCGTGACCCACATCCTATTTTTGGATGAAGACAAGTGTTCTGATCCTGGACGCCGGCGCAGTATTCGTCCCATCAGCTTGGACTCGACGCGTCGTCGTACGACAGACATATCGTGTCCAGTTAACCTTCCCCGGGTCGATTGACATGGCGCGGCGTCTGAAGGGCATTGCCCGGCTCTGGGAGGCAACGCAGGTCGAATTCCATGGCCAGTACTCCGTGCCCCGGCTGCTCGAGTTCATCGAATACTTCGAGCGCTCGAAGACTGTGCGCGTTCTCGCCGTCGCGCTCGTCACACCGCTGCCTTGCCTCATCAATATCATCGCGTTCGACCTGATCCCGCTCAGCGCGCCCGACGCTGGCTGGAGCGCCAACTGGGCCTTCTGGACGCGCGTGTTCGGCTTCACCTGCATCTCGACGCTCGCCAACACCGCGCTATACCAGCGGGCGTTGCATCTCCCGCCGATGAACGCGTGACAAACGTCAACCACCGTCGTTTTGTCAGCGGGGGCGTGACAATGATGTGCATTGGCGCTGCCGTGGCGATCGGCTTTCCCGTCCCGTTCTTGGCGATGCTCATGGGTGTGCCTTGGGCATTCATGTTTCACGCGTGTGTCGCGGTCGTGTGGAGCTCCTTCATCCGGCGGAACCCGAGCGTCGTCGACAACTACAAGGAGTACTTGAGGGTCGTCTCGATCCACGGCGTCATGCTAGTCGTCTATCCCGTCTACTACTTCGTGTTCCAGCAACTCGGGTCGATGGCGCAAGGCGCGTTCTCACTGCTGCTGCCCGTCATCAAGACAGCCATCAAGAACATGATCAGCCACCGCTTCCAGATCCACTCGGGCCTGTGGCCCAAAGAGACTGTCTTCACCATCGAGATCTTCTCGGCGCTCTTCGTGACCTTCAGCATGCAGAACTCGTCGTCACTGCTACCGGTTACCATGCTCACGGGCATCGACGTGCTGCACGCATGCGTGTCGTTGTATGACATCAACTACTTCACCACCAATTTGGCGCGAACCCGGGCCAGAATCGAGTCGCTTCAGGCGGCGGGAGACAACGTCAGCGCTAAGCCAGCGCCATATCGGGCGTCACACAGGGTGAAGGTCGACGATCCGGGTGCTTTTGTCGGGATGAACATGTTGCTGCATGACATTTTGGAGCTCGTTCCGCCCCAATACGCGCCGAGTTCGACTAGCATCTCCAACGCGATGCCAACACACAGAAAACTAACCCCATTCAATTCTCTAGTAATGAATGCGAAGCGTGTTCTTCCGAGCACAAGTGTCCGTGCCGCTACTCCGTTCGGTTCCCGCGTCACCAAGGTGAACAAGAACAATGTGGTGCCGCTCGCAGCAAGGGCCGAAGCCTCCAAGACGCCAGCGAAACCGCAGAATAAGTCGCCTTCGTCACCAAATGCGTCTCGAAGTAGTGACGCCAACACTCAGCAGCTAGCACAGCAGCGGAGGCTCTTTACGCACCAGACACTGCACTTCTTGCACGTGACCGAGTACGTCGTCCTCGTGGGGTTCGTGGAGGTAATCATCCCCGCCATCTACTGTAAGTGATACTCGGTAGGCCATGAGCGCTTAATGGACTCTTGTGCTAACCTTTCTTGCATTTTGTTGGCTTTGCACTTGCGTGGGATCAGCGCTGTACTTGTCGTGGCCGTCTGCCTGCCCAACCAGCAGTTCTACTCACAACTCATCGGCATGCAGCACCAGCGCCTCGTCGCCAACGTGGTTGTATACGCGACCTTGGAGCTCTCGACGCTGCTGCTGCTCAACTACATCGTGTGGCGGCGGCTGCGGTTCTCGCTGTTCGCGCAGCTGGCGTTCGTGTTGGACACCAAGTGGCGCACGATGCAGGCCAAGTTGATGCTGTGGGTGATCTACGTGGTGCAGAGCACGCTAGTTCACTGTGGTGCGTCCGTGAGATCTATGGCGGTCCAAACCCAGGTCATCAAGAGTTCTTGCCTTCGCTTTGACTAACGCGCGGTGTCAAATTCTGTGGTGAGTGTGGAATGCTCAGGGGTCGACTACACGTTTCAGTTCGCTTGGATGAGACGGCAGCCCGCGTCTCCGTGAAGACGGCCACGTCTAGCACTATCAAAGCAGTGCAGCAGTGAGATCCGCCGAGGTATTAAGCTCTCTAGACACCTATGCTGAAGCTGGCTCACTACAGAGACGTTCATCGTTAGAGATCGAGCTTGCTCCATGGTCCTTTAACGTCTTGCAGTGCACTACACTTAACAGATCAAAAGCTTAGCAGAGCGTTGATGAACCACATCTGGCACTTGTTGGCCGCAAATGTAGCGCAGAGCTTCTCTCGTGTTCGCATCCTGATCGGGTCAGTGCCACCGATTCAGTGGTATGGTAAGGTCGGAACGCTCAGCTTTAGACAGTGCGATGGATCAGTCAGCGTCCACCGACGGATTTGACGCACTTCGTTGCGGCCCAAAATAGCTCGGATTCGCGTGTTCTTGACCGATAAGGTACATGAACAACATCAGCACTGTCAATCCTGCTGCCCGTCTTCGTCATCGGCCCTGCCGTCACCGTCGTCAGCCTTGTCGACGACCCGGAGATAGACACGATGCGGGCGATGCACCGGGGCGTTTTCATGCACAAGGTCGTGCACGCCATCGAGGCCGTGCAAGTCGAGTTCCACGGCCAGTACTCGGCCGATCGGCTCATGCAGCTCGCGGACTACTGCAAGCGGACGAACCCGTAGCGCACGCTCGCCGTGCTCGTCGACGCGCCGCTGCCGTGCCTGATTACCATCGTGCTACTCGAGCTGCCACCACTGGACCCGCCCAAGGCAGGGACAAGCGGGAAGTGGTCTTTTGGCTGCGCGCGGCGGTCGTGTCCTTCATCTGGTCGCTCACCATCTTCTTGCAGTTCCACAACGTGCTAAGTCTGCCGCCTGTGAAGTGGCCGCGAACGCTCATGGCCATAACACTTGTCGCCGTTGGCTCAACTGTTGCGAGCTACACGATGGGACTCGCCATCGGGATCCCGCTCCCGTTCTTCGCCATTCTTACCGCGCAGCCGTGGACGGGGCTCTTCATCGGAGCGCTGTGGTTTCTGTGGCGGCGGTATTACCGCGAAGACCCGGGCCTGTGGCCGCAGACGGTGGCGTGCTCATGCGCCAGAGCGCCATGACCTTCATCTATCCCATCTACTACCACTTATTCAGCCGGCTCTCGTCCATGAAGCAGTCAGCCTTCTCGCTGCTGCTGTCGATAATCAAGATTGCGCTCAAGAACCTCATGAACCGCCAGTTCCGGCACAACGGTGACTTGCGCCCCGAAGAAATCATCTTCAGCATCGAGATCTTCAGTGCGTTGTTCGTGACCTTCTGCATGCAGCAGTCCGCGACGCTGCTGCCGGTCGTCACGCTCACGGTGCTTGACTTCCTCCATGCGTGCCTGTCGCTGCAGGACATTTACCGCATGGCTCGGGACATCGAAGTCATCGAGCGCACCGTCTTGCTGGCTAAACTGCCGGACACGGCGGAAATTTTGTCTTTCAGCTCCGAGACGCCGACACCACCCCCAGTGCCCCAGAGTGACGACGTCAAGAGCACGCTGCACTACACGAGCCACATACTCGAGCGCATGGGCACGCCTCGGCGAGGAGGCTTCGCGGGGACGGGTTGGCGGTGGGGAGTCAAGATTTGGCCGTCCGTCGCGCAGACGGTCGGCATCGCCAAGAAACGGCAGATGCTCAAATCCGTCCTCCAAAACCGAACGAAGCCCATGCCGTCGCTCAGGCTATTGCCCCACACTCCCAACGGCGCGACTGGCAGTTCGAACTTACGTTCCAGGACAGTTAGCAAGCGCTCGAGCCGACAGCAAACAGTGCCGGCCGAACCAGTGAGCAAGGAGGACAAGCACGTGCGGAAGGTGCTGCACCTGCTGCACACGACCGAGTACATTGTGCTCGTGGAGTTCACGGAAATGATCATCCCGCTCGTCTACTGTGAGTTTGCGCTGCAAGCGGTGCTGAAACCGCTTCGATGTCGGATCTGACGCTTGTGGTTCTTCGTCTTGATGCTGTTGTGGCTGTAGCGATCTACGTGGCCGTAATCACCCAACTGCCTAATCGCGCGTACTACGACTACCTGCGCGACATGGACGCGACTAATCTGCAGCGCGTGACGAGCAACGTCTTCATTTACAGCGTGCTGGAGCTGCTGTCCCTTGTGATCCTCGACACAGTAGTCCGGTGGCAGCTAAAGTTCTCCCTCCTGACGCAGCTCATGTTCGTGTTCGAGAGACAGCGAAAGACCATCATCTCCAAGCTCGTGCTGTAGATCGTGTACATCATCCAGGGTTCGCTCCAGCACTACGGTAAGGCTCTCGTTGTCGTGCTGCCTGCGCCACTTGCTGGGCTGCCGATCATCAACGTGCACTATCTGATCGCAGGAAACGACTACACGTTCCAGTTCGCATGGCTACGGCGCGCGAAGAACGACTAGGCCGATGCTTGTTTCAACGTATCTTCGCCGAGCGATCTTTGTGTGTTGGTCATCATCCAGCACGTGTATCCTCTGAGCGAGCATCGACACGAAGGAACTCGACCAACCACGCTTGACTCCCGTGATGACGGACGCTGTCAGCAAGGATCAGACCATGAACTTGGCGCTGATGGTCTCGCGGCAGTACGGGCACTCCCCGAAAACCGTGTTGAACGACTGCCGCGCCGTCGGGAGCGCCTTGAGCCAGTCGAACAGACACTTTTCGTGGAACGGACGGCTGCAGTTCCGGTTCTCACACAGCCGGTCGGGGATCATCGTCCGTTGCGGCTCCTTAGTCGCGGACAGGCGAGCATTGCTGTCCGCATCCGCGTCGAGTTCCAGGCGGTACGAGTAGCAGATGCCACACTCGATGGCGAACTCCTCCATCTTGCGCTCGGACGGAGACGGAAAGGAGACGCCGAACACGCGCTCCAAGTTCTCGCGCGGCAACAGTGCGTCATCCCACTGGAACAGCGAGCTGCTCCACCGCTCGCGCAGCGGGGCGACCGCGGCGTCGTTGCCGAAGAAGGTGAGCTCGCAGATCGACGCCGGGCTCGCCGGGTCCACCTCCACCTGGATCGACACGTGCTTCTCCAGCGCGATACGCCGTCTCCCGGTCGCGCGCGTTGGGTGGTGAGGCTCCAGTACGCACGTGTTGGCGTCGATGTCGTCCAGCACGTTCCAGAAGCCCTGGAACTTGGCCAGGAACGCCTCGAACTGCCGCAGAATGAGCGCCAGCAGATTACCATCGTCGGTCACTGACGATGCAGCGTCTGACACCATTTTGAACGGCTCCGGAGCATCGACGAAGCACTCGAGACGCCGCTTGGCCGCGCCGTGGGGCCGCTGGGGATGCGGGCGCTTGCCCCTCCGCCGTGTTGACAGTGCGCCGTAGTCGTCCGGCAGCGCCACTCGGACGCAATGTTCCCGCTGCGCCGCGTCGAAGGCCCGCAGCTCCAGTGACTGCAGGTCCTCGTTGAGCTGCGCGACGTGGCGCCACCCGACCGCGTCCAGCTCGTCTAGCAGCCGCGTGTAGTGCTCGGCGCTCGGCAGCTCCGTCGCTTGCGCTGCCGCAGCCACCGACGACTGCAGCCGCTCCCTAGCATCATTATCCACCCCATAAGACGCAGCGGACCGCCGAGAGATGGCCACAAGCTCCTCCAGTTCGCGCAGGAAGCCGTCGAGCGACGTCGACTGCGCCAGCCGCACCTTGAGCGTGTCGGCGTGCGGCCGCAGCAGCGCGGCCAGTGGCGGCTCAGCCTCCAGCTCCGCGGCGTCGAACAGCGCGCGATAGTCTTGCGTATAGCGCACGCCGCGCACGCGCAGGCGGAACTCGTCGCCGCCTACGCGCAGGAAGCCGCCGAACGCCGACCGCGCCGCGTCCTCCGGCACCAGCATGGCACTTCGTGTTTTGGACACTGCCGCCCAATAATTGGGGTAATCATCTTGATCCACACAAATAATTGATTTGATGAACTTATATCTACTATTTTTACAGTCGTCCTCTGTAACAACGTACTTCTTTTAACGACCTTTTGATGAGGCCAAACCATCGATCGATCGACGACAGACATGGAGGAGGCGCTGGCGAGTCGGTGGGCGACCTTCGGCCCGTGGCTCGCGCCCATGCGCAGCCGGCGCCTATAGCCGTACCACGCGGTGCCCATGCGCGTGCCTGCGACCTGCGGCGGCCTGCGGGTCAACCTGTCGACCCAGGAGCCACCAGCCGACCTGCGCGCACTGCGCGACGCGATGCTGCTGCTGACGCTGCTGGAGCGCGTCGACCGCCAGGCATGGCAGCACGTGCTCTCCACGTACCGCGGCCTGCACATCGAGCGGTGGGGTGCCAGTTTCGACCCGAACGAGCGCGCGCAGACCGCGTTCGTGCTCGGCCTCAGCAGTCTCAGGCACCTGCGGCACGTGGACCGGATCCCGTCCATGCTCCTGGAGCTTTTCTCGGGCTTGAACGCCCTTGAGCAGCAAGTTAGTGACGGCTGCGCATCGAATCGTCGCTTGTGGGGGCAAAGGACAGCACTGCGAGGACGCTCTTGATGTGCCGGTCGCGGTCTGGGTTCTCTCGGAGTACGTCGGGGCGGGCGATGGCAGCAACAAGTTCGCAGAGAGCACGTGGCGGGTGCTCCGCGCTCTTCGATCCGAATACGGCGGCTGGCGCTTTCCAGTCTGTCTTTCAGGGCTGACATCAGTTCCAGAAGCTGGTGGAGTCTTGCCCGACTGCGCCTTTGTGCTGGGACCAGTCGAGATGGAGATTGCCGCGTGTGAGCTGACGCCCAGAGTGGCGCAGCTGGCCGAGGAGATGGCCACCCGTGCTGACGGACTCGCGTTTTCCATCCTCAGTGTGGACCCCAAAATGGAACGGAGATACCACAGCGATGCTGCACGCGGTGTCCAAGTGGTGGGGTGGATGGTTGAACGATTGCTGTGCTCGTCCGACTGCCCCACGAACACGAAGGCACGGTTTCAAGATATCTCCTTCCAGCGGGAGAAGCACCTCCCACTGGATGACTTTGCACGGCTGTGTTTGGCCATCGCAAAGGCGCAAACAGCCGAGGGACTGTCCCTCTGGCTGGGCCGGGGCCACGTACGCGCGAATTGACGGCTGCTGGTGTGGAAGCTACTGGCGTACGCGCTCTTCTCGGAGTAATCACAGGCGCGGTCGTCCATTTCGACCGCTCTTCTTTTTGACATTGTGATGAGCGAAGCAGACGCCGACGCTGTCGCGGCTGTGCTGGTGATGCAAGAACCCGCGCGTCAACTATGTGGACGGCGTCGAGGCGCTGTGGAAGACGAACAACGTGCCCCCGCCGCCTGGATGATCAAGCCAGGGACAGTGCTAACGCTGGAACCGATGGATACGCTTGAAGTATTACACCTGCGACCGCGAGCTGGGTCCTGGACACAGATGTGGATGGTATTACGTTGCTAGATGGATCCGAGTCCCTTGGCGGTGGGGTAGACGGTGCAACTCGAGTGCTGGTACCAGGATACGGTGTTTGCAGCGTCCAGCGAAGTCAGATTTCACCAGCACATAGCTGTGGCATCTCGCCGCTGCAGCTACAACAGGGCGTAGTGAATTTGCGCCGCTCGTTTGATGAAGATACGCCCATGGCCGCAGCTTGTCTTCCTCGATTCATCAAGCTTGTCGGGTCGTCGGTTGTGAGCCTGTCGCTCGATCTGCCTCTAAGACAAGGTCACTGTGCAATTGCCGCACTCAAGTGCTGCCCAAACTTGAAAACGCTGATTGTGCATGGCGATACGGCCAAGGCAAAGGCGTTTCTCAAAGCGTACGGTGATAGCAACTCGCGCGTCGAGAAGCTCAGCTGTACGTTCAACAACTTCGACAGACTCGCGACCGAGGTGGCGGACATGTGGATGCCGCTCGCCCGAACGCTAAAGTGTATAGCGTACAGCTGGTTGAGCACTCGCAACCTTCGGATGGCAGACGTGATCAAGATCCTCGGAGGCAACCGCTGACTCGAGTATGTGGAGCTGACAGTACCACGCGAAGTGTGCGAGCAGAACGCGGCGAAAGTGGCTTACTACCACAACCAGTCTCTGCCAGCGGAGCGCGAGCCGTTGCCGTTGCCGCGCCGCCTGGCATTCTTGAGTGTATTTGACTCTTACCGCAGTGATCAAGCTTGAGATGTGGAGCGCGCGAAGGTACCACGACCGTCAACGGCTCCGCTGACAACGACGCAAAATCAGCTCCACTTGGATCGACACGTGGCCGCGCTCATTTTTCGCTTTGCTTTCGAGCGTGTGCATCGGCGCATGAGTTTCAAATGCCAGCAAAGGTTCAACGAACAGTAAGAACTGCCCATGAACACTCCAGAATTCCATTGCTCGCGCGCTATTGATCAGCTATCACTCGGCTCCGATAATAGACTGCATCCGTCTCGTGTGAAGAGCGGTACAAGATGTACTGAGCGAGCCGCTGGCTGCTTGCCTCAAGCGTAAGACTCAGGGCGTTTGACGCGCGAAGTGGGAGGTGATGGCGATGGTTTGGGGGCGTGGCTAACCAGAGTGGCGCGGCTGTATGAAACCTCTTAGGTCGAACTCCACAGCCACTACTCGCCCGAGTGCTTGCGCATTCCACAACTATGCTATGTCCAAGTACAGCGTCGCTCGCCTCGTAGCGGTGCTCTGACGATCCCATGGCCATGTATGGCGGTTATTCTGCTGCTCGAAGCCGCCCCAGTCCAGCAACTGTGGCTGGGAAGCTTGACAAACCTCGTCTTCTGGATGAGCTTGGACATCACCATGCTAATCTTCACTCTCAGCTTCATCACGCTGTACTAAAGTGCAGTCCCGGTGCTCCAGCTCTCGAGGACCCAGTTGGTTATCCTATTCTCGCGCTCACTCCCATTTCGATTTGCCGCCTGGCGTGGTTACCAACGCGTGCCATCACAAAAGAAGAAGATTAAAAAGAGAACGAGCAAGCTGGGGGTTCTAATCGTACGCGATGACGGCTTGCTCTCACGCATCGCCCAGAAATAGACCTCCTTGGTTCGTGGAGGGAAACGCAGGCGTGCAGCAGTCGCCAGTGTGTGGAAGTGCTCGACAGCCAACACAACAATGGCGACTATCCGAGCTTGGCTGGCCAGACTTCTGCGGTTTATGACACCTCGCAAGTCGAGCTCCACGACCACTACTCGCTCGAGCGTCTGCAGGCGTTATAAAGCTACACCACGTCCAAGTTCAGCGGCGCTCGGCTAGTTATCGTGCTAGTCGCCACGCCGCTTCCCCTGCCTCGCAACCATCGTGCTCATGGACTTCATCCCACTGGACCCACCGTCTGCTGGCGCAAACCGCAACGCTGGGTTCTGGGCCCGATCGAGTCTTGGGCTCACGATCTGCACGCTCTGCTTCGTGGTGCTGTCCTACAAGGCGATCCCGACGCGCCGGGTGTTGTGGTGGGAAGTGATCTTCGTGACGGTGCTCGTCGCATGCGGTGCACAGCTCGCGTACTACGCACTGTCGCTCGGGATCGGTTTCCCTGTTCCGTTCGGGTCGGTGCTCCGGTCCCCGGTGCTGCTAGCATTACTAGTTGGGTCTATCACTGTGACGTCCGCCCAACATGTCCGCGGCAGTTCCACTGCACGCGCGTCACTACGAGACTGGTGCAAGGTCAGCGTATTGCTCATGTCGATCCTGTTCGTCTACCCGCTCTTCAACTACGTCTTCATCAACGCCTCGTCGTACGGCCAGACCGTGCTGTCAGTGCTGCTCACTGTCATCAAGATCTTCTACAAAAATGCCATCGGCAGGTGTATCCGCGAGCAGTCCGACCTGAAGGCTGAGATCGTGAACTTTCACGTGGAGGTCTCGAATGCGTTGTTCACGACCTTCAGCATGCAGAACGCGACGTCGGTAGTGACGCTGGTAATGCTGGTCGTCGTGGACTTCCTGCACGTGTGCGCGACGATGTACGAAGTGTACCGGGCGGTGGAGGTGATCCGTCAACTCGAAAGAAAGATGACGGAGGTGAGACGACGCAGCCACTCGGGCGTGAGCACGCTGCAGAAGGGGATCGTGGATAGCTCTCGTATGCTTCTCAGCAATACCAGGACGGCGTCAACACCAGTAATCCGCAATGCGAGTGCGGTTCTGAACCAACCCGGTGTCCCGGATCGTGTTCTTACCTCGTTGAGGGAGAGCAATATGCTCCGGCAGTCGGGACCTGACTGGAAAAGATCTGAATGCGCGAGGCGGCTACTCTGTTGCTTGCAAGAATACCGCGTCGGGCAAGATCTCGGCCGTATCGCGCCATCAAGCACCCAGACTGCCTCTCCGCCGCTGCAGCCGCTGCTAAACACTCGCTCCCCGATAAGTGTCGTTCCGACTGGTAGCCCACCGACCAGTGAGGCAAACAACGTTGAAGTATCGCCGACTGCTATCAAAGCAAGTACGCCGGAAGTGTGCTGCGGCTGCTCTACCTGGTCGAGTTCACGGTGCTGGCCGAGTTCACGGTGCTGGCCGAGTTCATCGAGTTCGCTGTGCCCCTGATCTACGGTGCGCTGCCCATGTTGTTGCTGCTGTATTTATCCGTGTCAAGCATAACAGTCGGCCGCTAACTCAACTACGTTGGCTGCACAACCAGCCGTGTACGTGGCCGTAGTGGTCCACCTGCCCAACCGCGTCTACTTCCCACAGCTCGCGACCATTGATCCCGACAACCTTGGCCCGCTGCTGCTCAAGATGATCGCGTACAGCCTCGTTGAGCTCTGTTTCCTGCTGCTGCTGGACTGGATACTGCGTCAGCGGCTGCGGTTCTCGCCCATTGCGCAGCTCGTGTTCGTGCTGGAGACTCAGTGGTGATCCGTGCAGGCGGAGCTCGTGCTCTGGCTCGTCTACGTCGTGCAGGTGTCGCTGCGGTACTTCGGTGAGCCTCTTGCACGTGTCGTTTGCCTCTCTAATGAAATGCCATCTTACGAGTGCTCAATGTGGCGGTGGGTCAGGCAGCGACTACAGCTTCTGGTTCGCATGGCTACGCCAAGCTGCGAGCTAAGCGCACGTTGACTTAAATCCAGCGTTGGTGGGACACCAAGTTAAAGTGAAAAATAATAAATACGTATTTCCGCGACACTATCTACTGAATGATGACAAGTTGGCTATCAATTATTTTTTTCAGCATTTTGTGACTAGCGTGGCCCACACTATTTGGACCGGCGTCGGTTAGGAATCGGTGGCTGGCGCTGAACCGGCGGCGCAACCAATCAGCCAGTCAGCCGGAGTGGAAGACGACAGCGACGTCCTCAGCGCCTCCTGCTCCTCATTTCTCGATTCTGGACGACGCAGCGCATCCTCGAGGCTCTCCGGTGGACGGCTGACCCATTCCTCGATGTGTTGGTCGCCTGCTAGGCCCTCGTGCTCCGACTTGGGCGATGGAGGGAAGGCTTGGGCGATGGTTGAGAGCATGGAGTTTCTCGGGTTGTATATTCGACTATGTGTGCGTCTCTGGACGCGTTTGGTGTATGCGATGACGATCCTCTTTTACAATTTTCAGACTAGAGTTTCTGAATCCAGGGGGTAGTAGCCTTGGTTGTTGAGCGACCTACTCCGAGCATACCACGCCATCTGTATGCTTGTCTTTCTTGTCTCGCATATCGATCGTGTGTTCGGCTGCGGTGCATTCGAATGCAGCGGGGAGTGCACGAGGCGACGCGCAACGCAAAGGGGTGATGAATACCTTACCAAATTAACCATCTTTCGGGTCTGATTTCCATTCGTGATGGACCCTACAAGGAATACTGACCTTTCGTTGCCAAACAACTGCGTAGTGTCGATCCGTGGGCGTCAATGGCCATGTACTACTGTTGTTGGCTGCGTTCTGTATAGAAAGGAGTCAACGCACTGAATGAATCGCGTGGCGTAGTGTACACTGCGTGTATTGTCGAGTGTAGTCGACTGCCCGACGGTCTCACTCATCTAAAATGACGAGTCAGGGCAAACCCATGGCCTTCTGCACGTCGGGGCGGTCGAGGCGGCAGCAGCCGAGCACCTGCTCGGGCAGCTCGTCCTCCGTCTCGCCCTGCAGCACGAAGGCCACGTCGATGACGAGGCGCGTGGTCTTGTCCAGCAGCAGGTGGATACCGCGCCGCGCGATGTACGAGAACGTGTGGATGTCCACGTCGATCTCCGTGCTGCCGTCGCCGAAGTGGTAGATGCGGTGCTGCGGCCGCGTCAGCACGGGCGTCGCGTTGTGGCTCACGAGCAGCTTCTTGGCCATGCCCGAGACGCCGCACTCGTCCTGGTTGGTCACTTGTGCGATCACCTTGAAGCGGTCCGTCAGCGACGTGTCGCCGCCCGCGTCCAGGAACCGCCGGAGCAGCCGCAACGTCTTTGTCTTGGGGTCCTTCAGCTCCTGAAACCCAGCGCCCCAGCGCATGTTAGCGACAGTAATCGCATGAAGCAGTAATAATCATATTGACATACCTCGTGGACCGCAGCGGGGATCTTCCAGTACAGCACCAGGCTGTAGCCCGGCCCGTCGTTCGATGCATCTCCCCAAACGCTCGGCCCATATGATGGGAGCTGCCATCGAGATGACAACCAAGTTAGTGATGAACGCATCAGGACGACAGCAGAGTTCGTACCTGAGCGTTGATGATGAACAGCTTCTCGTTGGCCACCTCAGGTGGGAACTCGACGCGCTGAGAGATCATGTCGACCTTGCCGTTCGTGCGCACCAGATCTGCGGCTAGGAACTCAAACAGCGCGCCTGTAGACGGCTGAACCGCAGCACATCAGAGCAAAACCAGTCAGTCTATCTTGGTACAGCATCATCTCGACAAAGAGACGTCCCCCTTACCTGCTTGCGCCGCAGCCGACTATACTCAGGGCCACGCACGGAAAACGTCTCTGCCCTCGTGGTCGACCACGCGTGGGCCACGTCGCCCGAGTTGCCGCTTTCTACGTGGGTGGATCGGCCCATTGTGCTGCCCATCGCGAACTTCTTGAAGTTGCCGGAAGGCAGTCGCACCGACCGATTGGCCTCTCCGACGGCGTGCCGCGCCTGCTGCGATGGCACACGAGCCTTGCGACCCTTGGCCACTTTGACTACAGGTGCCTTGTGAAGACAACACCGCTGGGGATCGCTGCACTGGGAGGCGTCCGTGCCGTCGGGCGCGTTCCACATGCTTACTGGGCGTCTCGGGTTGTAAATCATCATGACGTAGGCGCACGTGACCACGATGCACACGAAGAATCTCGACAGCACGCTCTCCCCTGCCAGAAGCTTCACCGCGGCAATGTTCACCATGAACCCGAGGATCATGCACTGCTTCTTGCCCTCCACCGACACTTCGAGACTCCAGTCAGAGCCGACGTCGATTGCATTTGGATCTGGGAAGCTCGTCACGATTGGCGGAGGGATGGGCTTTGTCGTCGCCGACCCGTTCTCCGCTGCAGCTGACTCCGTCGAGCCGTCAGCTTCGTCTGATGATCCAGGAGCACTATCACTGTTGTCAACCGATGGTGGGCGATCATCGTCTCCTCCTGCCGGATGAAGCCGCTCTTGGAGAAGACCCTGACGATAAAGTTGCTGATGCGACACCACAGGCGCAGAATTGGTGGACCCATTCTGCAAGTGCTTTCGGTTGATCGCCTCCGCGATCGCGAGCGTCCAGTTATCGAAATCCGACTCGTTGTCGGCACAAAGCTGAGGATGGCACGGCATTCGTTAGTATATCCCAGCCGATCAATCGGCTGCACAAGAAACACACCACGTACCTTATACTGAACGCCGCGCTTGGACTCAATATCGCGGAGAGAGAGCGTTGACACCTGGAAGAAGAAGCTCGTCGGCGCGTTCTTGGCCAGAGACTTCTCAAAGAACAGCGAGACGTTGTCCATGTTGAGATCTACCGCTCCTCGGTACCACGGGTGCGCCTTGTTCAGGTACAGCAGGTTTTGATGTTGCTGCTGCGAGTCTGGTTGTGTCCACTCCTCGACCGACGTCCCGCTGCTTGATATTGGCGCGCTTGTTGACTCCCCTGACCGATCAATGTCGCTGTCGCGGTTCTCGCTTCTCACGTTCGCCTCGCTGGCTCTCTCTACCTCGGGCGGATGCATCGTGCCATCGGGTCTGCTCTCCGATTTAGACAGCGGAGCTGCACTGTCTTCTAGGTGGACAATGTTGCCGTGCTGACTGGACGGGATGTGGTTCGCAGGGTTGTGCCGGTAATACGACAAAACCCCGCGCTGGCGGTCGAGCACAAACCACCGGCGGTGCCACGAACGCTTGGACCACTTACCGTCGCCGATCTTGTGCAGGTACCCACAGACGTAGTTCTTTGTCATTTGGGTCTCGGATGAGAAGGAGTACCCAGCGGCAAGCAGGTTCGCCGACGCTTGATCACCTTCGTTGTAGGAGGATCTACCCTGAGATGAACTGCCCTGGGATTTCCCGACGTGAAGTATGCTGCGACCGACGTTTCCGACCTTGGAGATGCCACCACCGACAGCCTTGCCGATGTTTCGCCCCATCTTCTGCACTCCGCGTGAGCGCGAGCCTCTCGATCGTCGCGACGTGCCCGACGCGGGCGGATAGAACGGGTCACTAACTGGAACAGACGCGGACGACATCTCCTGCTCCAGTCGGCGCAGGTTCTCATTGAACTCAGCAGCGTCGGTGTCCTTGATCATCGTGGCGGTATCGTCGGTCGTCGAGCTTTCGTGTAGCGAGCTGGCAAGGTCTTCCATCTCCGAGATCTGGTCCGAGTCGTACAGTTCGTCCGAGTCGTCGTCCCCGCTGTCTTCGCCGCCGATAAAGTCGAACGAGCTGTAGTTGGATCCCTTGCTCTTGGCTTGCCGAAACGACGGACTGCTGTTCAGCGGGTCCCTGATGCATCAAGAGTCCATACGCCGTTCGGAAGGTTAAGTGCACGCCCGAGCCGCAATCAAAGCACACAGATAAGCACTTACATCGGGGCCAGGAACTCCTCGCTTGTGCGAAGAAGCAGTGGGCTCACTGGCGTTGGAGACGGGGGGAGATGCTGCGCCAAGAACTGCGAATAGGCACACACCAATGACGCATCAGTATGAAGAAGACCGTGTCGGCACAATATGCGAGGACAAGGCAAAGATACTCACATCCATGATGGCGGGGTACTTGCGCACCCAGTCCACGAACTGAGAGAAGGACAGCGTGGCTGCCATGGGCAAGTCGCACTCTTCGAACACGGCGTAGAGGTCCTTCGGGATCGCATCGAACTCTTCCAGGTACGCTAAAAGGTAGAGGTAGTCCTTCTCCGCGATGCAGCCCTCGCTCTCCCTGCGAATATGACCAAATGCACGCGTCGACAGTCAGTATACGGGCGTGTCAATTGATCACCTACATGTGCACCGCACCTTTCGCCCGAGTAGACAATGTTGTACATGGTGAAGATGTAGCTGATCCGGTCCTCGGTGTTTCCCCTGCAGTAGTAGCATCAACGCGAGCAGAATAAGCCGCAATGCACGACAATAGGCAGTGCGCGCGTGATGGTCATGCTCTACGTACTCGTACGACAGTGCGAGGGTCGAGATGAACGCCTCCTTGGAGATGAACTCGCCCGACATCTCCTCAAAGACCCTCATCGTGATCTCTGCGTCCCCAGCGCAGCACAAACACACTCAACGTCAGGCTCTCAGCCATTCCAACACATGCCTCGCCTTACAGCAGTTCTCGCACCGCCAAAGAGTGCGCGGAAGAGCTTGGACGACAGCAGATCCGTCTTCTTGACCACATAGCGGTGCTCCTCGTCCTCGAACGCGTCCCCCTGCCGCCACACGCGCACCGTAAGCCCTACCAAACAAACCCACGCCTCCTTCTAGCCCACAAAGCGCACCTTGAACGTGAGCCATGCGACCGTGAACTCGCCGCCGTCGACTGCTCGCACACGACACGATACGATCACGACGCGTTAGCGACACCCTCTCTCCCTCTCCCCCTCCCATATCCAAGTGCTCACACGGGCGGTACAGCTTCCTCTGCGTGGATGCGGCGACGCCCATGGCTGTCCAGCGGCGGCGGCGGCGGCGTCCGGGATCCCGCGCGCCACGAAGCGACTCGACACTTGTCGCCCCCTTGCTTTTTGGTGGGCTTTTGTACCGCTTCGGCCCCTATACACGTGTAGGTATAATGATTTCGACAGAGAGAGGTACAGAACGGTTATGTTGCGAGCAGGGCGTGGTACCATACTGTAGCCAAGTGAAAACGGGGATAATGAGAACCAAAAAATCCCACTTGAAGCCGGATATTACAAAAGTACACCCACTAATCACATCAGTAGACGTTTGTACTAACGAAATAGCACGAAATAGCCGCAAAGCGTCCGTTCGTGCGCTACGCGACCACGCACGCAGGTGCCACACATCGACGGCCAATCACGAACGAGCGCAGAACGTTCCGGGATCTCGTCTGGCCGCGCCAAAAGCTACACTTGACCACCTTGAAGTCGATCTGGATCGCTTTGTCCCCCTTCATTTGGTTGCGATTTCTGTACTTGAGCCGGAGCGTCAGCCCGCCTGGTTTTGGCATCGGCATCGAAGTTATAGGGCCACGTGGGGCAGCGTCCGCTCCTCGACGTCGAGCTGGAGGTGCAGCGTGTGCGCTACGAGGTGGAAGCTGCTGGCGAGCACGGCGCGCTCCATCCGCCGTCGACACGCGGCCTTGAGTACGGGCAGTCGAGACGGCGGGCGTCGCGAGAACGGCGCCCGCGCGGAATGCTGGAGCTGCAGCAAGTGCTGTGGCACGGAGAACTCTTGCAGCGGCAGCTCCGGCTCCCCAAGCACACTATAACACCATGAGGACGGAGGAGGGCGCATTAGCAAGGAGCAATGGTGTGAAAATCAAAGAGTACGAGTGCACCTGAGCGAGGTTTGAACGACCACGAGCGGGCACATCGCGAGACAATTTTCTTGCACGACCCAGTCAGATGACGAGCCGTCTGTGTCGCTAGGTTCGGAGCCGTCGGGCACGTCGTAGATCGCTGGGTAGCAAAGGATCAGCCCAGCGACGGCGGTGCGGCTGAGCTGCAAGCGTGGCTCCCACTCGACGATTCGACGCGGCGGCTCCGCGCAGCGAGCGCCAAGGAGTTCGTTGCACAGAGATACCATAGTCCCCTTGAGCAAATCGACGACTTCTGGCTCCTCTATGTTGGTGCCAACGCTTGCGAGAGCGCGTCGCATGGTTGGTGTGAGTGTAGGAGTTGCCAGCGAGGCGGTGACGTTGACGTAAAGCAGGTCGCGGAAGTCGGACGCGAGGTCGAGCGCCTTGTCTTGGATGAACAGTGGTACGCTCACGAAGAATACGTTGCCACCGAAGAACAGCGCTGCAACATCGTCGTGGGAGCTCAGCACGCACAGGTGGTCGAGCGTCTCGAAAAGGAACGTGACCAGGTCCGGGTCCAGCAGACAGTGGTCAATGAGGCACGATGTGCGAATGCCCGAGGAGACCAGTAGGATCTGGTCCATCAGCACCGTGAGCTGCGAGAGCGTCAGTCGTCCATGCCGCTGGTTGGGCTTGCGCCTGCCCCGCGACGCATAGTATTCGCGAGAAAGCACCGCGTGCACTTTGGCGGCCGTCCACTCCCGCGCCTCAGCGAGCGGGAAAGCGTACCCTTTGACACTCGGACGTTGTCTAGGAGGCCACCGACTGGCGAACAGCAGTTTACTCGCGAGCGCGAGCTGTCGAGCATCTTTCGCGTCTAGGAAGCCCTTGATTTTGTGTCCAGGCAGAGAGAGCAGCAGGAACTCCCAGTGCGGCGGAGAGCTGGGGCCGTCCATTTTTAACCGCCTTGTTATGACCGACTCGGCGCTGTCCGCTGTGTTGAAAACTGATGTCAAAAGGGTAGGGGCATACACGAAAAGGGGTTCGATCATACAAAATTTAAGGTTCGAGCATACACGGATGGGCGACATCGTCACTGCCGAAGGCAGCGAGCCCAAGCACCACTTGCGGCGCAAACCGAGCTAAGCGAGGTGCTCCCTCTGGTGGAGGAAGAGGGGGTCATAGGGTTAAATGGCTGCCGCAGGCAGCTGATAAAGCGCACCACCAAAGGCGGTGCAAGACAGCACTCCTAAGGTTAAGTACCAAGGGGTTAGGGTTTTTGGGTTACTGGAGACAGTTTTAAAGCCATTAGGAGGGATGACCTCTCTTTGATTCATTCTATGTACAACTTTGTATGGTGGAACCCTTTCGGTTGTATGGTAAAACCCCAGTCTCAAAACTGATGGAGGCAGGCGAAAGCGCAGGGCGGATCTGTTCTGCTAGGTCGGACCCGCTCGTCTGATGAATTTATAGAGGTTATGCACTGAATTGAATGTCAGTAATACATGTCTAAATACATATCAATCTGATCAGATTACTTATTTAAGAAGGTAATGTTGGGTAGGGACTGTCCCTCTACACGAAGTTCTTGCGGGTGCATTCGCTTCTCGTTAAGCCAAAGTTGCCGTTGTGTGGCGGCTCGGAATTCGAGAGGCTTCGGCGCTGGCGGCCCGGATGAGCATCATTGATGTGGTCACTACACTGGTGACGACATACTTTTTTTTTTTTCACTTTAGGGCCTTGGTACTTTAAAGCTGACTGTATTGTGCGGTACAGCCTCAATTGTACTGTAGCTGTTCGTGGTCAGTGCATCCTGGACAGCAAGTGTCCAACAACCTCATCAGTGGCGCACATCACTGTACTGTGCTTCCATACCGCCAAGCGGCAACCTGTACGTGTACGAGAAGTGACATATCTCTCGTGTAGGCCGTCGCATTTGACTTCTTCCACGGCAACTTGATCGAGGCAAAAGGCAAGCATATTGCATAAAAACACACACACAAATAATAATAAATGGTAGTTCTAAGTTGCATTCAGGAAGCTACTTTGAATTAAAGTTGTTAAAGCGATTTTTATTCGAATACTTTTTTTTTTTCGGTTAATAGTGTTTTTGTGCTGAATGTATTCTGAATCATAAAGATCAAACACATTTCAGCTCGCTTGAAGTGATGTATGTTTTCCCTCGCTTGTCGCCTCTAACAGTGGGACACTAGGTGTGATCAACAGGCCAATTGCTCACTCCAATTAATATTATTTTAAAAAATAAATCTAGTATTATAATCATTGAAAACTGGATTGATCACTTTTAATGTAATAAAATTTACACGACATCAATTCTCAAAGTTTTTTGCAGTGACACGACTGAGACCGTGCTCTGCACGTGAAGAGCCCCTCTTCCACCAAAGAGTTCGACTCCTTCCCTCTTTTCAAAAAAACGAACACCGACTGTTCTGAATAAAAGGGTCAACCCTTTAGCGCGTGTCTGACTTGCCCCTGACCCTTTCAGCGGCCACGCACTACCTACACCACCACCACACACACGCAGGCCTTGTTGATACCGCACGGGAAGAGGGCGAAGGCGGAGAGAGAACGAGCGCAGAGGCGCGGCCTGGACCTTGGCAATGCCACCGAGGGCTGATTGACCCACTGACCGACCGGTTGGGGTGCTGGTCATTCTCCATCCTCCTCCGGTCCAAGCAGAGCGTCAACACTTCCAGCGATGGCTCCGATCTCGACGTCCGCGAACGGCCGGCTGCTCGTGCAGCTCCGCGGATACGAGCGCATGTACACGTCAATGGACAAGTCGTCGACCAAGGTGGCGCACGTCATGCTAGTGCGCGGGCCGGTCGCGCCGCTGCTCGCGCACCTACCCACCGCGCTCATGCATGTCTACAACCTCCACCCACGCATGCGCGCGCTGCAGACACGCGAGCCGACGCAGCACGTGGAGATCCAGCCGACGATTTCGATTGAGGATATCGCGACCCGCCGGCTGCTGCGAGTTCGTGATACATTAAGCGACGAGGAGGAGCAGGGCGTGTGGAAGACGCACGTGGAGCAGGAGTGCATGCGTTTTGTGAACCGGTTCGAGGACTTCGCGAGCTTCCTCGAGGTGTGGGCCGACCGAGATGGGCAGTTCGCGCGTCTGTTCCTGTTCTCGGACCACTACATGTGCGACGGCTACTCGGGCGTCACCATCCTGAATGACACGATCACGCGCGTGGGCCAGCTCGCTCGCGGGGAGGTGGTGGAGCCGCAGGAGTACCCCGTGCGAGCGTCTCCGTACAATTTGTTGCTGGATGCGTACACGTATTCGACGCCCGTGAGCGAGTTCGCGGTGAAGATGCTGGCCAACACGGTGCGCACCCTGTTCTGCTCGGCCAAGCCTGTGCTGCCGCCGCGGTCGGACCAGATGGACTTCGTCTACCCGTACAAGAACAACCCGAGCTACGCCATGTTCGAATCGGGTGACGCGGCGAGTGTCAAGCCCATTCTGACGCGGTGCAAGGAGGAAAGCGTCACGTACACGGGCGCGCTCACTGCCGCTGTCGTGCTGGCGTACTACCACGCGTCGCAGAAGTACAAGGCCGTCAAATTCGACGAGGACTTCAAGATGACCATGTCCATGAGCACGAACCTGCGCGTCCGGTTCCCGGAGCCCGTGCCGGAGGACCTGGTCGGCAGCTACGCGTCGCTTGTGACTGTTGACCGCCTCAAGAACAGCGGCGTGAAGCTGGAGCGCAAGTTCTGGGATGTCGCGCGGCAGTGCAAGACCGACATCGACACGGCGGTCAAGGCGCCGACCATGGCCTTCACCGACATCGTGATGGACCAGTTCTTCACGACCAAGGCCACGCCCACTGCCTTCAGCAAGCACTCCATCCCCCAGTCCTGCACGGGCGACGTGAACGTGTCTAACATCGGCCGGTACCCGTACGCTCTGACCCACGATGTGGGCACCGATTCGAGGCTGGCGATCGAGACGCTGTACCTATACGAGGCCGTGCCGGGTATCGCCATGGGCACGCTCATGTTCGTGTCGTCCACCGGCAGGTTCAACTACTCGATGATCCACAAGAACGAGGACGAGGACGCACAGGCGCTCTTCCGCGCGTACGTGGCCTTTGCAGAGCACATTGGCGAGATCGACGCCGACGCCACGTTGGCGGACGTGTACACCAAGGTTCTGCCCCAGCTCGAGAAGGCCTAATACTGGTTCTATAGGTATAATGTATGTATGAAGGACGCCGGATTTGGTCGTGCCCATGAGCGTTTCTGTCGGTTCAACAGTGCCAGGAACATGGCCGATACTGTTTGCATCGTATCTGCAGACACGGCGTGAGCCAATTCACCAGTTCGGTGGGCACTGGCATCAGTTTGCATCAACCTTTCGTCACGAAAGCTTGGTGCTTCGGGTCGATGCTTTAGCCGTGCGGCCGTGGCTATGGATAAGCTTACAGCACTTTGTTGTGCAGCAGGCTGTGAGTCTTGGTGGCGGCTCGAAGTCCGTCATGGTGATCCCTCCGAGTCGAAGTGTGGGCGACGAGGCCACGAGTGACCAGACCGAATCAACTTTTGGTCGGACCGCTGGCGCATCCACATCCTACGGCCACTGTGACGCATGCACGTGTACAGAGTGTGTTGGTGAACACCGAACTGGAGGGGGTTTCAACAAGCTTTCAAAATGTAAAACTGTTTTCCAAATTCAAAAAGAATTCGATGGCTGCATAAATATTTTTTGCAAATGCAACATATACGTATGTTGCATCAAGTTTAATAAACATATATTCGATGTTTTATGTTGAACCTACCCCTCGCGTGTCAAAAAGAGCTGTCCGATTGCCGAAGTGGCCCCACTGCCATATCCAGAATCCAATTGCAGTCACCGCTACTTCCTCGTCACTTCGGCCCGCGCTCCTCCCGCGCAGTCAGACAGTCGTGCGTCACCTGGCCCCCTCAGACGTACAACAGCGCTCTCTTCACTGCATTAACCGCCGCTCGACAGGCGTCCGATTCGTTATTACCGCTCCAGACAGCCGACGCCGAGAAGCACCAAACGCGATGGGAGCGCAGGCGAGCACGCCCGAGGTGGCGGCACCTGCGAACGGCGCCAAGCCGCGCGTGGCCATCCGCGGCTTCGAGCGATGGGCCACCATGACGGACTACGGCTCCTCCAAGATCGTGCACGCTATGCGCGTCAAGTCGACGGACCCCAAGAAGCTGCTCGAGCACGTGCCGGTCGCGGCCATG
>JAASGW010000316.1:0-33775 GCA_023334395.1 Phytopythium sindhum
GTACTAGTGGTGTTGGGCGATGACTGGATGATATTGAGGATTTGCAGGAAAAGTAGGTATCGGGCCAGGTGGCGGTCCGAGGTGCCATGGGCTGTACTTGGGGACTAGGCCCCGTTGCATTATTGCGTTCTGGGGCCTGCCGCCCTGAATCCACCATCGTAGGTGTGTTGTCGAGCAGATGTATAAAACGCTTTTGCGTGCAACTCGGACTAACTCACTTCGGGTTTCACCACCAACTCAACAGGTTATGAGACTAACCTTCTACCAAGCGACACCACGACCGACCACGACCATGAAGCAGCCCGGAGACCTCCTAGGAAGCGACAACTACTTCCACTGGGAGTTCAACATGCGTATGACGCTCGCCCGCAAGGGTCTCATCGCGCACGTTGAGGTGGTGAAGTCGGAGCCGGAGATGACCGACGAGTGGCGAGCTGCGGACCTTAAGGCCTTCGCCATTATTGCCCAGGGCATCATGCTGGAGCATCAGACCAAGATTCGCGGGACGGTGATGGCCAATCAAGCCTGGGTGACGCTGCGCGAGTTTTACAACCGCTCGACGCTGCACAACCGCGTGGCGTTGTCGCGTCGTCTGCACGAGTTCAAGATGGAGGACGGTGCCAACATGGCGGCTCACCTGGACCGCCTTGGCGAGCTGGTTGTGAGCCTGCAGGCAGTTGGCGAGGCGATTGACGATGCTCGCCAGCTCGTGGTGCTCCTCGGTAGTCTACCGAGCGAGTATGACCTCCTTGTGTCAATCATCGAGAACGCCGAGGGCGTCTCGCTGATCGAGGTCAAGGAGAAGCTGCTGAAGGAACACGATAAGCTCCAAAAGCGCGAGGCGACGGAACGTGCGTTCAAGGCGCACGTCCAGACGCATGGAGCGAAACGCGCCAATGGCCGTGGTCGTCGCAGCAAGGGTGGTCGTCGCAGCAGCGGCGGCTTCAAGGGCAAGTGTTTCGGTTGTGGCCGGTCGGGCCACATGAAACGTGACTGCCCGAACGCGACCACAGGCGGACGGGACGAGGTCGTGTTTTCGGCTGGGACTTCAACGGGTGGTGGTGGCTGGCTGATCGACAGTGGTGCTTCATCGCACATGACGACGAACAGGTCGGACTTGTTCGAGTACCAGGCGCTCTCGCAGACTATTGACGTGACCATCGCTGTAACGGGGTTACACGTACAGTACAGTATGACACTGTACCGTACTCTCTAGAGAGTAGTGTGCGGCACACTACTCTGAGTTCGGGTCCTGACGGAATAGTGTTGCGCACACTATTCCCTGCACACATTCGCACAAGCCATCCTTATCTGTGCGCGCTTCCCATTGGCCAGCAGCGGGCACTGCTAGCCAATAAGAGTCGTTCATTTAGGGTGCGGCGCTCGTGGCCAACCACGAGTGCCTGTCACAATGCATATACTAGGTTTAGGAGGTTAGGACCCTGCGCCAAGCAAGCGAGGCGCTAAACAGCTAATACAGTTCTCATTTCGACACAAAGCTCCCGGTTCCTTCTTTATTATAGCACTGTACGGTGAACCGTACAGTCTATAGTTAAAGCAAGTCAACGCTTCCTCGTACACGCGCACGTGTACGCCGCGTAACTGGCTAGCCCAGTTACAAAGAACCTCACATTGAAGTTTAAGTTGGAGGATGTTCTCCTGGTCCAAGCCTCAAGCTCAACCTGATTCAACCCAAGGTTTTATATTGCATGTGTAGGTTGACTGCATTTAACTCCATAGGACCCTAGTGGTTTTATGTTTGTAGGATTCAGGAACCATAAGCTCATTTCACTTCAGTTGCAAGTTCTCCGCGTTCCGCTCAAGTCTCCTCTCTCCTTCCCTCCAAGTCGGGAAGTCAAGCTTCCTCTCTCTGCACAAGCGTGCGTGCTGTGTTTTGGGGACCGTCGTTGACAGCGCCCCATTACATTTTGGGGCTGGTTTGTAAAATGGAGATTGTTTATTGTTTGTGCCCTGTCGGCAATAGGAGCTTTCGGAATGGGTGGTTCTTAACTCCTCCTATCAACTAGGAGAGTCTTAAAGGTAATGCTGTAAAATAGAAACCATGCAAAAAATCTACGTATCAGATTAACAGTACCTCATGGTACTGCCAAGGCTCGTGTGAGCCACTCAACTTCACAGCCGTACTTAGCTGGGAGGCGGCTGTCTCTAAGTTCGAGTGAACTTAAGAAGCACATTTAGTGTGTGACACACGAAGTGTGCAACGAGGTTACTGCGTAACCATGTAACCCCGTTACAACTCGGGTCACACTTATCAGTTAAAACTCTGGGTTCCCTTTTGAACTACGGCGAAAGCAGTCCCCTGTTCAACTCACGCTTGCCATGACAATCAACAAATCACAGGGTCAGTCGCTGCAGCACGCCGGAATCTACCTCCTTGAACCAGTGTTCTCCTACGGATATCTGTACGTTGCGCTGTCCCGGGCGATGTCGCGGAGTCATGTTCACATCCTCATGAAGAATTTACCAGCTCATACTCATCACGGCCAGGTGTACGCCAAAAACGTTGTGTACCGCGACATTGTCGGGTGATATGCAGTATCCTTTGCATACAACCCCCTCCCTCATAAAATCTAGAAAAATAGGCGCGAGTTGTAATTTTTAGAAATCACACAAAAATGGTACCAAACTACTGTTTATATGTTTCACAATTCCCCTGATGTCAAAATCATAGGTAACAAAACGAATAAAACATTCTTTTTCTAAATAAAGAATTTTGGATATAATTTTTACCAACCGTTCCCGCTTGCACTGCTTGCAGGGACGGCGCTCGGCTTGTTGTTCCATAATACGGACCACATCCAATTTCTACTCATCATATTTGAGAGACGCAGCTGTAGTGCCAGCTCCCACGAAAGAAAGTATGATATTACTTTCCAGAGGCTCCCAAGGGGGTCGGTCTGAACTCTGCCAATCAGCATTGCTGCACATCACCCGTCCATTAAGTCACGCTTTCAAAGTCGTCATCTATTTGTATAATTTCTCCTCTCCCTTCTGTCGATTTTTTGATTTTTGCTGACTTTGAGACTTTTGTCGACTTACAAGTCCCTTCCGCCCTGGTGACCGCTTGTCCGCTTTGCCTCGCGCTCTCTGGCTCCTTCCACCGCCGCCTTTACTCCCCCTCCGTCGCCTTCAGTCACTGCCATAATAGCATTACCAGCTTCCGAGCGATCGCCCGGTGTCGACAGGACCCCCGCCGCGGCTGCGGGACTCAGGACGCCGCCGGCCTCTCCTCAGCGCGCTCATCATGCCCCGCCCCGCCGTCGCAGCCCTCGCGGTCGCCCTCGCGGCGCTCGCAGCCGGTACGAGCGCGTTCGTGTCACTGGGAGGCGCGCGCCTGGTCTGACGGTTGTCCCCGACTTGATTTGGCTGATTCTAGGCACCCGGGCCGAGGACGACAGCTTCTGCGCGACCGTCACCACGTGCCTCAAGGACGGCTCCGAGACGTGCACCACAGCCACGGACGACTGCCCGCCATGCGTCTACACGCTCGCGGACAGCTACTCGTGCTGGGAGAAGGACAACACGACCAACACGTGTCCCTTCACGGGTGTACGCTACGACTGCAGTACGTCTCTCTGTGTGTTCATTGCCTGTATCTCGCGCTCGGTACTGACGCTCTCGCGCTCCCTCCGCCGCAGCCGACGCGTGGTCCTCGGCCTCTAGCGGGTCGTCCCCCGCCAACGCCGGCAGCACCAACAGTTCCTCCAGCAACTCGACGTCGCTGGACGCGTCGGCGTCGGCGGCCACGGCGTCGTCCGGCTCGGGTAGCGCCGCAGTCAGCACCAGCTCGCTCATCACGTACATCGCTATCGGCGTCGCGGTGCTGCTGGTGTTCGTGATCGGCTGCGTCGTGTGGCGCCGCAAGCGCCGGTCGGCCAAGGCGCGGCGTGACCTGCACACGCCGCCTCACCACAAACGCGACCGCGGGATGTCCAAGCGCGACGACGCGCTCACGGGGCCGTACAACAACATTCCCGACACGACCAAGGGCGGTGGGTTCGGCGCTGGCCCGTACAGCACGAGCACGAGCACCACTACTACGACGGCCACCAACAGCAACCGAACCGGCAATTACGGTGGTCAGCAGATGGGGCGCGGCGGCAACAAGTCGCGCAAGCAGTCGGACGCGATCGCCATGATGGAGGCGGGGCGCGACAGCCACGAGTCGTTCGTGTCGATCGTGCCCACCGAAGACGCCAACAGCTTCGACGGGTTCCTGGGCGAGCGCTCTCCGAGCGTGCTGGGCGACGACGTGAAGAGCCACCGCAGCGGACGCAGCGGCAAGGGTCGCGCCAGCCGCCCAGGTGTCGTTGTGGGCGGCATCGGCGGCTTCGCGGCCGTCAACGAAAAGCTGGTGGTGCAGCAGGACGTGGCGAACCGGTGCACGACGAGCGCCAACATGTACGACGAGTACATGCGCATGAAGCAGGAGATGGAGTTCGACGACGACGGCCACCATAACAAGAACGACGACGACGTCATGAGCGACGCCGGGCTCAGCGACTTCGAGAGCGACACGATGAGCATGCACAAGTTCTCGCTCGAGTCGTCTACGGGCATGATGGTGCGCCACCACGACAACGGGCTGTCCCTAACCGACTCGGTCACCGACTCGGAGTACGCCGCCGCCATGCGCGACCGCGGCGAGAGCGACTGCTTCAGCGAGATGTCGTACAACGATGAGAAGTACTCGTTCAGCGAGTCCGACTTCGACGCCACGTCGCTCGACGGCAGTCACGCGCGCGGCGTCAAGCCCACAACGGACCGCGAGATCGAGATTTAAGTATTCTGTGCTGTTTCCGCGGCGGCGGCGTGCGTGGGGCCTCGGGTGTCGGGCGAGGGGGTCGAGAGGACGCGACTCGGCTGTGCAGACCGCTGTGAGCGCTCGGAGGGCTCGCTGGCGCACGACGAAAGGGATTCACGCAGCGACTAGGGAAGATAGTATTATTTGAGTGTGTCTGTGCTCTCAGTTGCTTTGCGTGCTCTGTTTAATATATGACGACGCCTTCGAACGTGACCCGAGCTCTTCTCCCATCTCGTTGGTTAGTTGGATGCACCAGCGCTCGTTCATAGACATGGCATTCCCCACTCATCAAGCATGTTTGCAGCGCCTTGTGAACTCTGCTGACGCTCTTCCCTGCCTTATACTTTGTGTGACGCATTACGAGCGAGCAGAGCGCTTGAGTCGCTTGGGCGCTCCGCTGTTGGGCGTCCCAGAACCAGCGCTGCTGGCATCAGCAGTCGCCACTGTCTGATCGTTGCTGTCCGACGGCCGCCGACTCGACGCGGCGCCCGCACTGGCATCTGCGCCGGTGGGATCTTCGGCCGCGACCACGGACGGAGGCGACGCGGTGCTGGCCTCCGTCGCCGTGCTGCTGCTACTGCTGCTGCTGCCACTGCTGACGCTGCGAGCGGGGGCGACAGTGCTGTCGGTGGACCCGGTGGCGCGGTCGGCAGCGGTCGCACTCAATGCGTTCGTCGCCACTGCGTGGCTCTTGCTGCTGCTATCGGACGGGACGCGCGCGCCGGCGCCGCTGAAGCGAAGGATGCACTCCTCCGAGATGAAGTCAAGCACCTTCTGGTAGATGCGCGCGCGGAACTCGATGCGGTCCTGGCCCTCCAGGTACGACGGCAGCGGCACGACGATGCCATCGAAGTCCTGCATCACGAACGGGTACGCCAGCTGCGGCGGCTGCGGCCCGTTCGGCAGGTACACCATGCCGGCGCTGTTGGCCGCGGCGGCAGCAGCCCCTGCGGCTGCGGACGCGGCGGCGTCTCCCGGCATCGCTGCGTGGGGGCCGGGCGCGAGTGCCAGTCCGTGTAGCCCCGCGACCGACGGGGGTAGCGGCTGCTGCTGCTGAGCCGAGGCAGCGGCGGTCGAGGGCGTTATCGGTGCGAGTGCGACCATCTCCGCGGCGTCGAGCGACGCGCTGCGCTTCTTGGCACCCGCCGCGGCTGCAGAGGGAGCAGCCGTTGGGTACGGCGCGAACCGCGCGGCCGCCGCGCGCGGGGCGTCCCCGGGCTGCTTGCCGCCGCGCTTGTCCTTGCGTGCAACGCGGTTCTTGGCGTCGAGCTTGCGCTGGTGCTGGTTCTGCCGGTTGCGGTGCTCCTCGCACAGGTTGTGCGCCGCGCCGGACGTTTTCAGCGCGCGCTCGTTCGTGCACTTACCTGTCTTGTACAGGCAGCGTCCGCGGTAGCCCGGCCGCTCCGGCGGCTGCTCGGGCGCCAGCGCCACATGCTCTGCCATGCTCCGCGGTGTGTGTGACGTGTGTGGTGATCAAAAGACACGATCAGATGCGCGGCGGACGTGACTCAGCGTCTGATACCCGCGCGCGCGTGTTGCGGTCCCGCGCTTCTGATTCTCTTCTGCGGCCAGCCCAGTGCAGACGCGGACGGAAAAGTGGACGGCTGCCAGGCACCCCTAACCGGACGGGTGAAAAACCTCAGTATCTTGTAAAACCTCAAAACCTCGACCGGACCAGATATAAAATCAAAGGGATCAGGCAGAGCTGGACAGGTGAGAGGAATCAGATCCGCGGAGTTCACAAAATACGGTACAGTATGACACTTCAAGCATTTGACTAGCTCGTTGACTTTACGAGCTCTACAGAAAAGGTAGGTACCGTCCACCGGATGATGCAGCAGCCGCTCTAGACCATGGCGCAGTCCTTCGACTTGGTCGCCGCGGAGCTGCCATTGGACGGTGTGGAGCTGTCGGTGGTGCTGCTGGTCGTCGAGGTAGCCGCGCCGGTCGTCGTGGCGGTCGTCGTGACGGTCGTGGTGGCGCTGTTGGTCGTGGTGGCGCTGTTGGTCGTGGTGGCGCTGTTGGTCGTGGTGGCGCTGTCAACGTCGGTCGAGGCGGTGGCGTCGGCGTCCTTGCTGCTCGCCGTCGAGGCGTCGACGTCGTCGGAGTCGTCGCCCACGGTGGCGGCGTCGCCGTCCGTCGAGGACGACGAGTCCGCGACGCCCGAGCCCGCCGTCGAAGCCGAGGCGGACGCGGCCGTCGCGTTGAAGGTCAGCGCGGCGATGTCAGGTTTGAGCTGGCCGTCGACCGTGAACAGGCCGAAGTAGGCCTCGACGGTCTCGTTGGCCTCGAGCGTCGCGAGCTTCCACGGCTCGTCGAACGCCGAGAAGTAGTAGTAGGTTAACCCGATCTCGGTGGCGAGGTTGTAGAAGCCGTAGAAATACTTGGCCGCGTTGGCGGCGGTCGCCGCGCTGGCGGCGGAGTCGACGCCGTCCGAGGCCCAGCCCGTCTCGCCCAACACCACCTCCTTGCTGTAGCCCGCCGCGAGCTTGACGAGCTTCTCGAAGCGCTCGTAGAAGTAGCCGACGGCCTCGTCGACGTCGATCTTTTCCCAGAAGGGGAAGTAGTTGGCCGACACGAAGTCCACGGCCTCGATCATCTCCGGGTGGGCCGTGTATGTGTCACCAATGTCGGCGATGGTGAGCGGGATGCCCGAGGCGCCGTTGGTGGCCGTGCACAGGTCGCGGATCTCGCCCAGGTACGTGATGGCCTTGGCCGCCGTGATGTCACCGCGGTACACGGCCTCGCTGCCCACGTGGATGGACACGATGTTGTCCGAGGTCACGACGCCCGTCGACAGCAGCGTCTCGAAGGCAGCCTTCTCGCTCGGATAGCTTGTCTCGTACGAGTCGATCCAGAGGCCGAGCTCGATCTTGAGCCCGGCGCTGACGGCCGCCGGGACCACGGCCGTGGCCTGGTTGCAATCCGTGAGCGAGTACAGGCGGATCACGTCTGTGTATTGCTTGAGCAGCGCGAGCTCGGAGGCGATCTGCGAGGCCGGCTTGCACTTGGTGGACGCGTCGGCCCAGTCTGGACCGGAGCGGATGTTGTAGTTAATGCCCGTGAGCTTGAAGTCGGCCGCCTGCGCAACGGTCGCCGCGAGCGCCGCCACAAGCGCCGAGAAACCGAGCACGCGCACCATGATGGAGACGAGAGAGCGAGGGGGAAGGGAGGGAGTAGAGGAGCCTGAGGGCGGAGTATTCGGATGGGAGCGTGCCTCGCGGTCGGAGGGGCAGGCGTCGCACCGGAGTGGGGAATTCCAGAATGGGCCGAGTCAGATCGGCTGTTGATGTGGTTTGGCAATGGGCGAAGCAGTCGGTGGCGCGGGTGTACGCGCGAGTGTCCAGTTCGTGACGGATGGAGACATGCGCGATGTGGCAGCAGCCTTGACCGTAGCATACAAAACGCGAGTCAAACTCGGCGGGCGCGTGCTGGGTGGGCGGCTGGAGACAGATGGCGTCACGTACAGTATGGCGTGCGCGGGCATCCGGACACGCCGCGTGAGTACAAAATCAACTCTAATATTTATTTAAAGAGATTATATAGACCATCATGTTCCAAAGCGCGCATTATTTGAAATGTAATATCAATTTATACGATACATCTCAGGTGACAGACCTGTTGCTGAATCGTTGCCGAGATCCCAAATGAACGTGTGGCGAAAAACCTGCACCGTCCCCCTGCGGCTAGGGGTAGTCGGTTCGATAGCTTCAACACGGACATCCCTAATTTAACTCAGTACTCTCAAGATTTTCACCAGAATGGTTGCGGCACTGTGACTAGGAAACACTCACTGATTGTGCTTTATTTGTACGCCATGTTATGTATAATGCCCATGCACATTCAATGCCAGGTGCCTCGAGTTTTCTCCCCCGATTGCGTGGGCTGGGCGTGCGATTGCTGTAGCACCCCAGATAGCAGTGGCAGCGACTGGTAGACGCTGCATACACAGCCACTTGTGCGTTTGTTGAGCTGGATTTTTCCCCGTCGAGATGGACGCATGGCCGTCCGCCAGCCCGCCTCATGCGCCGCATCGCCGCGTCGCGCGGGCACTGCGATGCGCTGCCCCACGAGCACTAGATGTACAACGCGATGACAGTGTGCATGCCGGGGTGCATGACGTTGTACTAGTGATAATAGCTGGTGCAATTGCTGCCCCGCTCGCTGAGGGAGTTTGTGGTGGAGGAAGACTTCAGGCACAAGCGGACGCAAGTGCACGCGCGGTCCTTCGCGATCATCGATTGGACGTGCTGATCGCCCTGGTCTCGGTCCTGAAGCACCAGCATGAGCACTCGCTTCTCGCTGCAATGCGTGTGCTACGGATGAGAGGACGGCAGCGACAAATGACAGGACTCAATGGTTTTTTCATTGTGATCATCCCAGGAGCACCGAACGGACGATCTTCGCTTCGACGTCCACACGCACTGCACTACACGGTGTGCTCCGACTCCGAGACCAGACTCTCTCTCACTCACTCACTCACTTACTCACTCACTCACTCACTCACTCACTCACTCACTCACTCAAAGTCTCGGATGGCCCTGACGCCTACATGGGGCAGTCCTTGGCCTTGGTCGACGTGACAGTCTCGGTAGCGGCCGAGTCGGCGGCGGCGGTCGCTGTGGCGTCCTCAGCAGCAGTCGCGACGACGTCCGACCCACCAGACGCTATCGTCTCGGTGGCGTCCTCCACAGCAGATGCAGAGGCATCATCCTCATCGTCATCACCCTCACTGTCGGCGTCGACGTCGAGCGACTCCTCCACAACGACGCTCGCCTCCGAGGTGTCCACCGACGCGCTAGACGCCTCGAGCGACGACGTGTCGATGGTCAGCACCACGTTCGCCGACAGACTGCCAGCGTCCACCACGACCGACTCCTCCAGGCCGCTGCCCGACGTCGACGCCACCAGCAGATCAGCAGCCGCACCGACCGTCTCGTCGTCCAGCGTGAGCGCGGCGATCTCTGCGTGCATGACGCCGTCGGCCGACCAGAGGCCGAAGTACGGCTCGACCGAGTCGTCGCCGTACTGCTCGGCCTTCCAGCTCTCGTCGAACGACGAGAAGTAATAGTACTCGATGCCGTGCTCATTCGCGAGCTGGTAGAAGTCACTGAAGTACTGCGCCGCGTTGGCCGTCGACGTGACGCCGCCGCTCGCGTCCGTGCCGTTGTACGGCCAGCCCGTCTCGCCGATCACCACCGTCTTGTTGCCCTCGTACTTGGCCGCGATGCTCACGAGGCGCTCGTACGTGCCCAGGAAGTAGGTGCCAGCCGAGTCGATCTCGACGCTGTCCCAGAACGGGAACAGGTTGGCCGACACGAAGTCCACCGAGTCCACCAGGTCCGGGTACGCGCGGTACGTGTTGCCCACGTCCGTGATCGTCAGCGGGATGTCGGCGGCGTTCGCGTCCGACTGACACAGCGTGCGGATCTCCTCCAGGTAGCTCACCGCCGTGTCGTAGTCCACGTCGCCGCGGTAGATGGCCTCGCTGCCCACGTGGATACCCACGATATTGTCCGAGGTCACGACGCCTGTCGACAGCAGCGTCTCGAAGGCAGCCTTCTCGGCTGCGTAGTTCTCCGGGTTCGAGTCCACCCAGAGGCCGAGCTCAATCTTGAGCCCGGCGCTGATGGCCGCCGGGACCACGGCCGTCGCCTGGTCGCAGTCCGTGAGCGAGTACAGGCGGATGCGGTCCGTGAACTGCTTGAGCGTCGCGAGTTCGGAGGCGATCTGCTCCGCTGGCTTACACTTGGTGGACGCGTCAGCCCAGTCTGGACCGGAGCGAATGTTGTAGTTGATGCCATGGCACTTGAACGCGACGGCGTCAGCGGCGGTGGCCGCGACCACGACGGTCAGCACGGAGGCAGCGATCAACTTGGAAAGCGACAGCATGGCGTCGAGTTGGGTGAATACCTGCGGGGCGTTGGCTCGGGCAGGTGAAATCGGGAAGTGAGGTGACCGGATTCTGGAGCGGGAGGCACCGAGGAAGCCTCTCTCTCTGTTCATCTTCCTGTCGTCCTGAAG
Source organism: Phytopythium sindhum (assembly GCA_023334395.1). Lineage (NCBI taxonomy): Eukaryota > Oomycota > Peronosporomycetes > Pythiales > Pythiaceae > Phytopythium > Phytopythium sindhum. Next base: position 10,850 of record JAASGW010000316.1, read on the forward strand.
ACTAAGCGTGACCTTCCTGCTGCCCGTCTCCGTCCCACTGCAAGCGTCCCCGTGCCTTTACACTGCACAAGTCCACGTTCACTAAAGGTGTAGGCCGGACGGAGGGTCACAGAGAACCTCCACCAGTGGCTATACACTGCAGTGACCGCTGGAATGTACAGCCACTGCGGGCAGAGGTTGTTCCTCCATGACACCGACTGGACCGCGTTGCATTATCCTTCGCGGGTGCGCACCTAATCGCCAAAGCTCTGGCCGTTCCCATTCGCGATTGCTCTTGCACACGTCCAGCGCGGTGGCACCGTGAAAGCGGCCGACGCCGTGGCGCCTCGGTCGATCTATGCAACCAACAGACCAAACTGAGGAACGCTCGCAGGTCGCTGCTCGTTGCGCGTTGGCTAGATTCTCGATTGCGGTGCGGGCGGAGAAAAGGGCGAGGCATTGCAGCAATCATCGCTGGGCGGCCGGCGCACATCACATCACTAGCTCACGGATGCGTCAAGAGCCTGCGGGTACTTTGACCTCTGGCATTGGCAACGAGTGACGACTGCAGTGACTGTCCGGCTCGCGAGGCGTCAGTGGGACCATTAGTCACAATATGCATATATTAATTATATAAAATACTACTTCGGATATTAGAGGTCATTTTTAGTTGATATTCACTATGAACTCGGTTTACTATATAGCCAAAATGATACATATACCATATTTGACAGGTTTCCGTTCGTCTAGTCGCAGACATCCTGCTCAGATCCTGCAACGACCTGCGAAAACGCATACGTAGCTGCTCGTTCCACCCAGTCAAGTCGAATAAAGCTCTGTATTACCTCTATTATTAAATTCCCCGTACAAACCGATGGATCAGGAGCGGACATGCAACAACGACAAGCGCATCAGCCAACACGACGCGATTTATTTCGCGGCTCGGCACATCCAGCGCGCGCCGCCCGCTGCTGTCGAGCTCTCGGGTGACGACGGCGACGTCACGGCCCCCGTCGAGCTGTCGGTCGTCGCCGTCGCCGTCGTCGCCTCGGTCGTCGAGTCATGCGTTGCAGCCGCGCCGGTCGTGGAGGAAGCCCCAGTTGCATTACTGGTCGCCGTCGTAGCTCCGCCTGCGTTGCTCTGGGATACCGTGCTCTGGCCGAGACCCACGGCGGGTGCCGACTCGTACACGCCCGTCGAATTGGGGCTGCCGGTGGTGCTGTTGCTGTTGCTGCTGTTGCTGTTGCTGTTGCTGTTGTTGCTTGAGCTGACGCTGCCCCCGTTTGTGGTGTTGCTGCTGCTGCTGTCGTCGGTTGTGGTATTGTTGCTACTGCTGCTCTCAAAGCTGCCGGTGGCGGCCGCAATCTCGCTCTTGAGCACGCCGTCGGACGTGAAGAGCCCGAAGTGCGCCTCCACCGTGTCCTTCCCCTCGGCGACCGCTTTCCACGCCGCGTCGAAGGCCTCGAAGTAGTAGAACCTCCAGCTGTAAGTGGTCGCCATGGTGCGGAAGGAGGAAAAGTACCGGGCGGCGTTGGCTGCACTCGCCTCGGACGCGTTCGCGTTCTCGCCCTGCGTCGCCCAGCCCGTCTCGCCGATCTCCACGCGCTTGTTCTTGGCACTCGCAAGCGCCAGCAGCGGCTCCATCCGCGCGCGGAGGTAGCCTACCGCTCGACGCACAGGCACCTTCTCCCAGAAGGGGAATGCGTTTGCCTGCACGATGTCCACGGCGTCCACAAGCTCAGGCGACGCCAGGTACGTGTCGCCGATCTCGGCGATTGTCACGGGCACTTCGGACACGCCGTGCTCCACCAGCAGCGCGCGGACTTCTTGCAGCTTGGCGACGTTCTGCTGCACCGTCACGTCCTTGCGGTAGATGGCCTCGCTGCCCACGTGGATATCGGCGATCTTGTCGTTCTTGAACCACTCGAGGTGGTTTTGCAGCAGCGACTTGAGCTGCACGAGCTCGGCAGCGAACACGCTGTCGTTCCCGCTCACCCAGAGACCGAGCGAGACCCTCAAGCCCGCGGCGATGGCCACGGGCACGACCAGCTCCGACTGCGCGCAGTCCGTGAGGCTGAAGAGCCGCACGCCGTCGGCCACTTGGCTGACGGTGGCCATATCGCTCGCAACGGCAGCCGCGTCCTTGCACGTGACGGCCCAGTCGGGGCCAAGCCGGATGTTGTAGTTGATGCCTGGCAGACGGAAGCTCGCGGCGTCGGCACTTGAGTGGCCGGCCACGAAAGCAGCGAGCGCACACAACAGCGACCGAAGGCGAGCCATTGCTGCTGCTCTCGGTGTGATGTCTTGTACCGTGGCGGTCGGTCGGGGTTTGTCGTTGTCGGCAACGGGTCGAGTCGCGGAGTGCGGTCCTGAAGCTGCGGCTTGATGCTCGAGCCGGAGGGCGGATCGGCCGGATGACTACTATAGTTAGCAGTCAATGCGTCCTACGTCCGTCGAGTAGTGCTCTCGGGAGGTGTGCTAGCTTTCGCTGGAGGTACGTAGGTTTCATACGAATGGGACGGAGCGCCGCCGCATATCCAGGCATTCTTCGGGCGTTTTGGTGAGTGCATGGCGTGCTGCCGCTGTCTGCAACTGCATCAGTCGACGTCATGAGTTCGGCAACCGCCATGCAGGCTCCAGAGCCTCAAGTCAACGCACGCCTTGCTATAAATACGTCGGAGAGGACGAGAGGAGGCTGAGGACGCGTCGAACGCGCCAAGAGCCTTCTTGGACGCGCACAATGGAGCAAACATGATCTTCTTGCGCTGGCGTTGAGGCGTCTCTCTTGTCGACGGCGCGCAGTCGCATGCGCCCAGCAGAGCGCACGCGAGAGAACCAACCATGGACACGGCGTCGATCTCACAGAAAACGCTTGCGTCTATATACTAGTAATTCGCTCCACCACCGTCGCCAGCAGCAGCGTCTTGAGTCGCTAGCCGCTCGCACTCTGCTCGCATCGCGGCTCCATCAATCTGCTTCCGCCTTCTCGACGCAGCTGCCGCGCGTTACTTGGAATAGAGCGGCACGTACTCGACGACGCCCTGCTTGTTGACGATGGTCTTCTTGATGTTGCGCAGCTGCTTCTTGCTCATGCCCTTGATGCGGTGTGTCCGCGAGATCTGCAACCGAAAAAGGAAACAAACGAGTGTCAACACCACCACCACCACACCAACAAGCGACCGAGCGGGACGCACCACTTGGACCGAGGCCGATTTGAGCTCGTTCTCCTTCCGCCGCTTCTCCTTCTCCTCGCGCGCCTGGCGCTTGGCGTCGCGCTCGCCCTGGCGACGCGCCTTGATCTCGTCCTGCAGCGCCTTGAGCTCCTTGGCGCGCGCCTTTTTGGCCAGCTTCTCCTCCCACGTCGTGCTCAGCTTGGCCGTGCCCATGTACTTGGCGGTCGAGAAGCGCGTCTTCTGCACCGTCTTCCACGGCCGCCCGCTCACCGGCTTGCCGCGCGGGATCTCCTTGGCCGCCGCCGCCGCGCTGGAGCCCGCCTGCTGCCCCTGTATCGCCGTCATCGTCGCAGTAGCTCGAGGCCTGGGATGGCGTCCAATGCTCCAAGTACCAATACTGATCGAGTGCGCCACGACCTTTTACGGAGCGCCAGTCAAGCACTCGGCCCGCCTTCGAGCAACTTTATATGGATAATGTTGCGAAAACGTTGCTTAAAGAAACTCATGTTGCAATAAAGTTGCTCCAGCGCCGATCCGCGCCAACAGCTCCTTCCATAGTGAAGCCCAACAACTTGATAGAAGCATGGCAGGCTTCTGCGAGATCTGCCAGATCGCCGAGGTGCTGGCGGACGCGCGGCTGCAGAGCGGCTCCGTCCGCATCACGGGCAGGTACGGCAGTCCTCTGTCGATCTTCTGGTGGTACTAGATCCTCCGCTGACGACTGTGGGGCCGCAGGACTAACGGACTGATGAAATGATGCGATGATTTCTCTTGGGCAGGCTGGACGCGTTCGACGCGCAGCGCAACCTGGCGCACGTGTCGTTCCAGGGCGCGAGCATGGTGGTGGAAACGCGGCAGCTCGCGACCGACAACCTCCAGCTGCGCGTCGGCTCCATGTTCCAGTTCTTGGGCGAGACCTACCGGACCTCGAACGTGCGTTGATGCGGTTTGTGCTTTGATCATATTGACACTACGCTGACGTGGGTGGTGCCATGCAGAATGGACGGCAGGAAGTGCGGCTGGTCGCGCGCGTGGCTCGCAACGTCGACAGCCTGGACATCGACCTGTTCCTCGAGGCGCTCGCGCTGCGACGGCAGTTCCTCGCCTCGCGATAGGCAACAGCAACACGTCGGTCGCAGCAATGACACCAGCAATATATTATGGAGCCATCATGGAGATTGTTCGTCCTAGTATGCGCGGTCACCTCTCACAGCTACAGCAGATCGTCATCGTCGTCGTCGTCGTCGCCTTCCCCGTCTGCCTCATCGAAATTGTCGAAAATGGAGCGGCTGGCCGCCGAAGGAGCTGGATCCGCGCTGTCTGCGTGCGCAGCGTCCAGCTCCTTGGTCTCCACAGCTGCAACAGAGACATCTTGCGCCTCTTGCGCCGTCGTTACCGGCTCCGTTGAGCCTTGTTGCTGCTGGTCACCGCTGGAACTGCTGCTGTCTTGCGGCTCCTGCTGCTGCGCCAGCTCCGGCGGGTCGAACTTGTGCAGCGCCTGCCTCCACTTGCTGACCATGCGATCGAACACCTTCTTGCCCACGAGTGCGGTCTTGTCGGGCGTCACGGGGTCCTTCGGCCGGCGCTTGTGTCTACAATTCGCAAGTAGGAGGGTCGTCAGTCTCGCCGCTCCACTTGGTTAAGACCAACGCAAGCAGCACTCACCGCGGCACGAGCGCGCAATACCGGTCGTAGCCGAGCGTGTTCTTCCCGTAGTCGATCTGCTTCTGCCGCTGCGCCAGGCGGTGCGCGTCCGTCTCCTTTTGTTCCGACAGCAGCTGCACCTGCGGGTGCGACGAGTGCCCACCGCTGGAAGGAGGCGGCGCGAGCGACGGCCGCCCCGCCCCACCCCCGCCGCGGAAAGGCGACGTCTGTCGCCGCTGCTTGTCGCGGGCGTCGGCGCGCGGGCGGTCGTCGTAGCGCCGCCGCTGGCGCTTCGCACTGTCGTCCGCATCGCGGGACGAACCGTCGCCGTCGCCCCAGTGCCCGCGCTTCATTGCTCGCTCCTCAAGTAGCAATTGACCACCAGCACCTTATTTTTGGCGGGAACAATGTTTAGAGCATTTTGTTAACTTATTGTAATGTGTTTATGCTGTTTGGGTCGGTTTCATACGTACTGGTGAAATAATTTAGAATAATTCCCCAATTAAGACTTCAAGTCGTGCCACGAGCTCTCCTCGCGCCACCACACGGCCGCTTTAAGCCACTCGAGTGTTGCGTGTATGGGTACGTTAGTTGCTGTTTGTATTTGAGGCGTGCGCTTTGTCGTTCCCTGTGCATGGCGTTCGTCTAGCCTGACAAACCGGAAAGCAGCTCAACGCGATGGAGGAGAGGAGGGAACGCGGCGGCGGACGAGCGAGGCGACTCGCCACACCCGCCGCGCGTGCTCCAGTAAACTACTCGTAGTCTTCCTCCTTGGACCACTTGGCGGGTGAGCCGGAGCCCTTGGCGCCCCTGCTGCCCTTGGCATCAGCGCGGTCGGCCTTGGCGGCCTTGGTATCGTCCTCGTCGTCGTCGGCGGGGTGGTACGACTTCTTGGCCTGCGCGCGGTCCTCCGCGATGTACTTGTACTCGGCCTTGTTGTGCATGATGAGCTCGTCGCCGACGAAGTAGAAGCTGTCGGACACGGTGGCGTACGGGTGCGCGATCATGTCGCTAATGAGGTCGTCGCTGAGCGGCGGCATGGCGTAGATGGCCTCCCACGTGTTGACCGTGTTAGGGATGCAGAAGCCGAAGGTGAAGTCGTAGCTCTTGACGATTTCGTCGCGGAAGTAGTGGCGCTCGATCATGCGCAGGTCGCGCACCTCCTTGGGCCCGACGGCGAACTCGAGCTCGGTCGCGATGGCCGGCAGCCGCAGCACGTCCTCCGAGAACTCGTAGCGGATCGTGCGGTACGCGCTCTCGCTACGCGGCTGCGACAGGTCGACCTTGGGCACGGCCTTGCCCGGGCGGTCCTTACCGATCTCGAAGATCTTGTGCTTGGACTCGTAGTCCGAGATGGCGAAGTGCAGGAACTCGATGCCGTACGTGTTGGCGCTCAGCGGGCACAGGAAGTCTAACACAGGACACACACACGGGTCAGTCACCACACCAGGAGCAGCATGTAGGCACAGCGCTCGCACGCACTCTCGGTCGGCGCCTCCAGCTCCAGCACGTCCTCGGGGGTGTATCGCTGCCGCGACATGATGCTGCTGTCGGGGGCGGCGGGCGGATGGCGCGGTCTGTCTGCAGTGCGCGGGCGTATACAGCGAGGTAGCGGGGAGAATAAGCGGCTTGGCACTGGTAGCGGAGAGCCAACGCGACTGACAGACGGAAGGAGCCGCCGCTTCATGGCGAACGACCGCCCGCGGGCATAACGGATCTTGCCGAAAGGTCACGGCGCCAGCAACAGTCGGATGAAGTGGCCCATACCATTCCACTCGCTTTAGTGAATACGTCACTAAAGTCATGAGGTGTGCTGGAAAACTACAGTCCCAAAATTCGCCGCTTTCCTCACAATTTGACACCAAAATTTGGTGAATTTTGGCGAATTTCGGCGAAATGGGCAGCGTGGGACTGCGAATTTTACGCCGTGGGCGCAAATTTGCTCCAGAGTCAATTGCCACCCACTCCACGTGCATGGCCCGTCGTCCTTCTGGTCTGTCCCGCTCACTCCATGGAGCCGATTGGGACATGTAGTGGTATACGCTTGCTCCATGCACTCTGAGCTCGAGCATCGAGCTCAGAAGTTAGTCATCCCACCTCATGCTGTGTTATACCCTTTATACAAAGATACAGACACCAGACAAATTCGCGAGAAACGAACCTCAATGCTGCAAATTACACGCAGGAGCTCTGGACGCGGCGTGCATCGCAAACGTGGAGGACCTCACACGATGACTGACGCATCAAGTGCTGCAGCAAATGTTCAGGCGCTCGCCCGGCTCGTTGCATTTTACTCCGTATTCGGACGAATTTTGGCGCAAATTTCGCGTTATGATACGCTCCTTTATCTTGGTTTTTGTATGGCACACTGGGCAGAAACCGGGCGTAGTTTACGCGAATTTTACGTCGGTCCCCCTCCTCGGGGCGGACTGACCGACCGATAAACGAAGCGCAGCACGCGACGCCGAGAAGAAGAACGGGCGCGGCGCCGGCTCATGCGCGCGTGAGGCTGCGCTCCCTCGGTCATTCCAGGTCCCGCGGTCGGTCGGTCGGTCGGTCGGTCGGTCGGTCGACGGATCAGGCGCGCAGATCTTAGGCCGTCGGAGGTCCCCGCGGCCGCCAGCGGACACCGGATGCTGAACGAGGACATGGCGCGCGACATGGGCGCCAACCGCACGTTCCGATCCATCTTTGGGGGCGAGGAGCACGCTGAGGACGGAGAACAGCAGGCGGCGCTGGAAAGCGCGGAGCAGGCGGCGGGCGGCGAGAAGCTGGAGGAGGAGCTGCGGCTCGAAGAGGCGGAGCACGCGGAGGAGGACGGCATGTGGAGCGACGCGGACAACAACGAGGACGCGGCGGGCGCGGCCGCCAGTGACACGGGCGTGGCGTCGGTGCGTGGATGAGCAGCGTCGAGTTCATTCGCCAGTGTATTGTATTAACGGGTGCTGACGGACGGACAGAACAAGTCGATGGCCGACTGGGCTGACGACGACGACGACGAGGAGGTGTGGAAGGACGCGCTGCAGGCGCGCGTGAACCAGCTGGAGCTGGTCTTCCAGACGCGCGGCCAGGGTGCCGCGGCGCCTGCGAGCCTCGCGGTAGGCGAGGAGGAGGAGGAAGAGGGCTTCGAGCGCCCGCAGGGGCTCACCAATGCGCTGCGGACAGCTAACGACGACGAAGCCGCGCGCGGGAGCCGCCACAAGATCCAGCGCACGGCCAGGGGGCGGGCGGCGCAGGCTAGCAGCAGTAGTAGCCACTCCAGCAGCAGCTGTGGGGCGGGGAGGCTGGCTGCCATGCCCCCGCCATCCCCGCAGGTAGGCAGACCACGTCAATGTGAAGGCTGCTAGTGTCACTGTTAAGCTGACCCACTGACTGATGCAACACAGAACGGCGTCCGGAAGAAGCGCACTGCCTCCAAGGACTTCATCGCGCGCAATATCCAGGCCGTGGAGCTCAAACGCTCGGTCTCGGGCGGCAGCTCGTCCAGCCGCACCGACTCGCCGTCCTCGAGCGCGGCGGCCGCGCGGCTGCGGCGAAAAGGGTCCGTGGAGCTGACGGTCGCATCGCCCACGACCAGTAGCACGTTCGATACGGGCCGCGGCAGCCGCGGCGCTCGGTCTGTCGCGTCGGTCTCTACGAGAGGCAACGGCGCCGTGTTCGACCTGAGCGAGACGGAGGCGATCCGGCGCTTCGTCGTGAACGACATCAAGCAGGTGCGTCGCCTGGTTGGGCAAACGCTCTCTCGGTTGGGGTGACACTCACTGACTGACTGACTGACTGCTGCAGATGTCGATGGAGCGGCTGGTCAACAACGCCAAGCGCCTACACTTCCTCGAGGAGTTCTACAAGCACCACGCGCCGGTGACGACCGCGACGTCCTCGACCGCCGCGGCCGCGCCGCTCTCGCCGTGCTCCTCCCGGTCGGACGCCGGGGCCTCATGAGACGATCACACCTACAGCAGGAAGAAGAGACGGTGCCCGCGATGCCTTTGCTTTGGGTCGCCAGGCGAGAGTTCGCCGGCGATTAGCTCCTACCGAGTGTAGGACCGAGATCTATTTAACGCGGCAGCACTTTGAGTACACCACCATCACCACCACTACTGTTGCGTCGACGTCTAGCCCTCCCAGTCGCGCTGCAACTCCCACCGCCGGATGAGCAGCACCGCCACCTCGTAGGACGCGAAGGTTGAGCTATGCGCGACCACTGACTTGATCAGGCTGGGTGCCGTGCCCTTGTACAGCCCCAGGACGCCCTCACGACGCAGTACGTCCGCTAGGCACGCGCGCGTGGACGTGTACATGGGAATGACGCCGTAGGACGCGTCGCGCGGCACCTGGCGCATCTGCATGCGCTTCTTGAGTGTGTCCAACGGGTACACGGCCAGTTTGGACGCGAACCCGGCCACGCCGCCCGTGCCAACGTGCGACAGCAGCGTCACGGCCACGCTCAGCTCGGCGGCGTCCTTGCGCTGGCGGTGCGCCGCCACCAGCGAGTTCAGCGACGAGTAGATGCCGAAGCTGAGCCCCATGTACGGCGCGATCTGCAGCAGCGTGGACGGCAGCCCGCTGTAGAAGCCGCCCACGCCGCGCGTCGCCCACATGTGCGCCGCCAGCGCGCGCGAGGTCGGGAACCGCTTGGGCACGCCCTGGCTCGCGAACACCGTGCGGAACAGGTCCAAAGGGTACGTGAGTGCCGTGGCGATCACGCCGGCCAGCGCGCCGTGCGCGGCGCTCAGCGCGGCCTTGTGCGCGTCGCAGAAGTCCTGGCCGAGCGCGCGGGAGCTGGTGCCCACCAGCGCGCGGTAGCTGCTGAACTGCAGCGCCGAATACGAGACCCAGAGCCCCGTAGCCGCCAGGTTGCCGCGCCAGAAGCTGCGCAGCCCCTCCTCGCGGTACACGCCGCGCACCGCGTACAGCACGCCCTGGATGGGCGCCTGCTGCACCTGGAACCTGTTCGCGCGTGCCGTCAGACCGCGGCCATCAACTCAATCAAATCCAAGCCAGCGCACGCACCGGATCTTGATCAGGTCCAGCGGCGCCACCACCAGCCGCGTCATCCCTGGGTGATCCCCATCAAGATCATCACGTTAGTCGTCTCGCGTCTCGACGCTTCCCTGATCTGACAGCGGCGGTACCTCCGGCGATGGCGCCGGCCGCCGCGGCCTCCGAGGGCGACGCTCCGTTTGGTCGACCTCCCGCGTCGCCAGCGCCTTCGCCTCCTCCTCCAGGCGCCGCCATCGCCCGCTGGCCGCCGGTTCGTTCCGCGGCGTTCGGCGATGTCGAACGGATGCGAGATGTCAAATGAGCTGGTGGCTGCTTGGTGGCGTGATTTTGGGAATACAAGACCGACGCTTTATTACAGGTGGTGGCGCTTTTCCGCCAATGAAACGTCGCAGCGGCTGGGGTTTCGGCCAATCAGCGGCGCACGATGCGTTAGTCTGGCGGCCGACCGAGACGACCATGACGACGTCGAAGACGCCAGTGATGACGACGATGGAGGCGTCTCCTTGACGCAGAAGAGCCGCGCGGGCGCCAGCACCACTAGCAGCACGGCGCAGGCGATCAGCAGGTCGGCCCACAGCGCGTCGTGCATGGCAGCGGCCTCTCCAAGGGCGCAGTAAGCGAGTCGAAGGGAGGGCGATGCACCTCAAGCGGTGGTCGTAAAGTGTCGGGTCGTGTCGGATGGCGAGCCGCGCTGGCGCCGCCTCTGGTCCGTTTCCGCGCCCCTCCGCTCCTTCGCCGCTATCTTTAGCGTGTGTACGACCATCCACCAGCCAGTGAAGCATCGAGACGGCCGCCATGGACGAGGAAGCCTAGTGGAAGAAGCGCTTGAGGTCGTCGAGGTTGAGCGCGCGGTCGTGCTGGCGGCGGCCGCCGGCGTCATCCTTGGCTACCACCAGCGCATGCGAGGCCAGCGCCTGCTTGCGCGCCTGCAGCGCCAGCATCATGCCCTCGACCGTGTCGTCCACTACGTAGCGGCGCACGAGCACGTCGCGCGCCTGGCCCAGGCGGTGCACGCGGTCGATGGCCTGCTCCTCCACGCCCGGGTTCCACCACGGGTCCAGCAGCACCACCACGGACGCGCACGTGAGGTTGAGCCCCACGCCACCGGCCTTGAGGCTGATGACCAGTACGTCGGCCGCCGGGTCGCGCGCGAACGCCGTCAGCACGCGCTCGCGCGCCTCCTGGCTCATGCCGCCGTGGAACACGGAGCAGCCGAACCCGCGGCGCGACAGTACCTTGGCCGCCATCTCGAGCATCAGCGTCCACTGCGAGAATACCACCACTTTGCGCTTAGAAGCGGTCCCGTCGGCGTCCGCACGCCTCCTGTCCTCCTCCCGCACAGCCTCCAGGTCGCGCACGAGCTGCCGCAGTTTGGCGCTCATGAACACGTCGCCGTCGTCGCTCTCGTCCCCGCTGGTCGCTTCAGCTGCAGTCGCTACGACTGCGGACTCCTCCTGGCCGTCTACGTCCTTGGAGGCTGAAGCATCTTGCTCCGCGACCGCCTCCGAGGCCGGCGGGGGCAGCACGAACACTTTGTCCATGTCCACGGGCGCGCGGCAGACCGGGCAGCCCATGTCCGGGTCGGTCGAGAGGCTGTCGCGCAGGCAGGCAGCGCACAGCACGTGCGCGCAGGGCGTGAGCACGCCGTCGCGCGGCGGGTCCAGGCAGATCGGGCATTCCTGCGACTCGAGCCCGTCCTCCACTTGCGTCATCACGCGCTCGATATACGCGCGCGTCAGCCCCGAGCCGGCCGCCACCTCGTCCCGCCCGGCTGAAGCGTCAATGCTTTTGTCCTGTCGATCGAGCGTCAGCGACTCAGACGTGGCCTGCAGGTCCTGCTGCAGCTGTACCGAGATGCGCCGGTAGTACGCGTCCGTGTTCTCGTCCGGGCGCGGCCGGAACTGGAACGACGAGGACAAAGGCGTCGCCTTCTGCGCGCCGTCGTCGCTGCTGTCGGTGATCTGCTCCAGGTCGCGGCCGAGGGCGAGCAGCGGGTGGTCGCACGCCTGGCGCAGCCGCAGCAGCAGCGCGAAGATGGCCACGTAGCTCGACATGGCGGAGCCGCTGGCCACGAACCCGTTGAACTCGGCGCGGCTTTTGTCGTAGACGGCGCGGTAGAAGGCGCGCTCGTCCGGCGAGAACTCGAGCGTGACGAGCTCCACCTTCTTGATCGGCAGTCGCACGATCAGCTCGCCGCGCTTGTCCCTCGAGTGCTTGGTGCGCCGCAGCAGCACCGGCGTCAGGATGGCCTTGAGCCGCGCCAAGGCGCTCGCGGCCTCCCCGCCCTCGAACGGCCGCGCGATCACGCGCTTCCACCAGGCCACGCGCGACCACGGCTCGTATTGGAGGAAGCTCAGCAGCGAGAAGACGTCGTCCAGCGAGTTCTGGATGGGCGTACCCGTCAGGCACCAGCGGTGCCGCGCCTGCAGCGACGCGCACGCGCGGAAGTAGTTGGTCGCGCGGTTCTTGATGCTGTGCGCCTCGTCCAGGATGACCCGGTGCCACACCGTGCGCGTCAGGACGCCCTCCGCGCTCGCCTTGTCGTGCTGGGACGACAGCACGCCGTACGTGGTTAACACCACGTCGGCGTTCGCCAGCGCGGAGGACGCCGAGTCGCGATCGTCGCCGTAATAGATGTAGGCGACCAGGGACTGCGGCCGGAAGCGCTCCTCGACCTCGTTCTTCCACTGGTGCAGCAGACTCAGCGGACACACGATCAGCGTCTTCGCTGGTTCTCGGTCGTCACCACCTCGCCGCTGATCGAAGATGGATCGCTGGCGCTGCTCGCGTGCCTCGTCGAGGTCGCTCGAGGCGTTGAAGTGCTTGCGATGCGCGATGAGCGACAGCATCATCATCGTTTTACCTGCCGGTCAGTCAATCGTAGACGCTAATTAGAGTCCTGTGTATGAGCAGCAGACGCCGACAACCCAAGACGCACCCATGCCCATGTCGTCGGCCAGGATGCCGCCGAGGCACGGCTTTGGCGGCTTCGGTCGGCGCAGACTCGCGATCTTCTCGAACGGGTTCACGTAGTAGGACCCGCTGGAGTCATCGTGAAAGCGCCGCTCCTCCCACATCTACATGTCCAAAGGATTCAGTCTCTCTAGTGATGCCTCTCTGTCTGATAACCCTAGCAATCGCAATGCAACGTACGGGGTCAATGGCGTCCGCGTCGTTGACCGCTTCGCCTCCCGCTTGCGCCCGCGACTGGTCGAGCCGCTCCCGCCAGAGCATCCAGCGCAGCGCCTGTTTCTGGTGGTCGCGCAGCTCGATGTCATGCAGAAGCGGCGCCAGTTGCTCGCTTGGGTCGACGTTGCGCTCCTGTTCGTCGCCGACAGTCGTCGTCAGCATGTCGTTCGCGCCCACGCACTCGGAGAAGAGCGCGTCCAAGTCGGCCGTGTTCACGGATCCCGTTGCGTCTGCGGGTGGTGTGGAGGCAGCGTCCGAGCCGGAGCTGTTGCTGTTGGTCTTGGGCTTGAGCACCTCAAGCAGCGAGTAGAGAGCGTCTGCCAGGTAGAACTGCGGGTGCTCCTCGTCGAAGATGGTAAACGCCCGCTCGCTCACGTACACGAACACCGTCACCTACGGCAGAAGCGATGCATAAGTAAGACCAGCACCGATAGCGTCGCAACTGACCCGCGCGTACCTCAAAGGCCGCGAACATCTGAGTGGACAGCGGCGCGGTGCGGCACATGCCGCCTAGAACCACGAGCTTCTCCTTCATCAGCGGGTGCAGCATCACCTCGAACTCGCGCTCCAGGCGTCCGATCTGCGTTGAACGTGTCATTCAGTAAGTAAAGCGCATGAGCACACGTTGCAACTGAGTCCATTACACTGCCTGTGTCGTACCTGAGACTGGGACGCGTCCAGGATGCGAACGAAGCCGTTGGCGGTCACGGCCGTGGGAGGTGACGCTGAAGGCGACGCCCCGCGGCTGCTAGCGCCGCCTCCCCCCGGTCGCAGGCGCTTCTTGCCGACGTTCTCGGCCTGCAGCACGAGCTCTTGGCCCGCACGCAGCTTGACGCCCGAGCGCGTGACCGACGCGGCCATGTTGGCGCTGCCCAGCAGCCGGAAGCCTGGCCAGTCGCGCGCGAACCCGTGCTCGAAGTGCGCGACCAGGCCGTCGATGCGGCGCGCCGTCTCGTCGTCGGCTGCTGTGCTGCCGCTTGAATCAGCCAGCGCCATGCGCTCGAAGTAGGCGTTGGCCGCGACGGGCACACTGTAGCAGTGGCGCGCCAGCAGCGGCAGCATCTCGCTGGTGGGCAGATCGATGCCCAGCTCGCGCATCTGCTGCACCTTGCGCTGCAGCCGGCGCGCCTCGGCCTCGCGCGAGCTACCCACGCCCGCCAACATGGCCTGCACCTTGTTCCCTGTCGTCTTGAGCTTCTTGGGCGCGCGCGCGTCGGCGCTGGGGGTCGCAGGCGCCTTGGACGCGCCGGACGCCGCCGGGTGCTCGCAAATGGCGCAGCGCGGCGCGCCCGCCGCGTTCTCGAACGTACACAGCGCGCAGCTCCACGCCATGGCCGGTGGGAGGCACCGCAGAACGAGCAAGCACCGGTAGAAGGCGCACGAGCGTCAGAGGTGAAGCGTTGTGATGAGGATGAAGTGTTAGCGGGAGCTGCTCGGTTTTGGCGGGAACCAACCTGCGAAACCGCATACTTTCACTGTATTCTATTCTTAAGTTTCATTTGATCAAGCAGTCGATAACAAAAGAACAGGTTATGCTGTTCAGCAGTCTAATTGACGCATGCGTTTCCGCAAGGTATGCCGTTCGACAGGTCGCTGCCGTGCAGGCCAGTGAAAGGGGCCGCGCACTCATCACTTTCCAGTCATTGCGCTGGTCCTAGACACCTTCCGCGGGCTCGACACCACCACCGAAATGCTTGCGGGGCGGCGGGCGGCGGCGCGTCTCGGGAGGATGCAGGCGCGTGCGTGCTCGGACGTCAAGGTGCACAAGTCGCGGCTGCCGGCGGACGGCAAGGCGCTGGGCGACTTCATCCAGCGCGAGCAGGAGGCGCACCACCACCACCACCATGAGCACGACGCGTCGGCGCCGAGCGGCATGAGCCTGCCGGCGAGCCTGGACGACTCGCGGCGCGTGCGTTCGCTGCAGGAACTGGAGGGCGAGGCCGAGGGCGAGACGCAGCGCTCCTTCTTCATCGAGACGTACGGCTGCCAGATGAACGCGGCCGACTCGGAGATAGTGCGCGCCATCCTGCTGGAGCACGCGTTCGCGCCGGCCGCGCGCGCCGAGGATGCCGACGTGGTGCTGCTCAACACGTGCGCGGTGCGCGAGAACGCTGAGGCCAAGATCTGGAACCGGCTGGAGCAGTTCCGGCAGCTTAAGGCCAAGCTGCTGCGCACCAAGTCCAAGCAGGCGCGGCTGCCGACCGTCGGCGTGCTGGGCTGCATGGCCGAGCGCCTCAAGACCAAGCTGCTCGAGGCGGACAAGATGGTGGACCTGGTGGTCGGGCCAGACGCCTACCGCGACATCCCCAACCTGCTGGCCGTCGTGCGCGCGCAGGGCGAGGCCGCCGTCAATGTGCAGCTCTCGCTGGACGAGACGTACGCCGACATCGCGCCCGTGCGCTCCGACCCCAACTCGCCCTCGGCCTTCGTCTCCATTATGCGCGGCTGTAATAATATGTGCTCGTACTGCATCGTGCCCTTCACGCGCGGCCGCGAACGCAGCCGCGACCTGCACTCCATCGTGGACGAGGTGCGCGCGCTGCGCGACCAGGGCGTCAAGGAAGTGGTGCTGCTGGGACAGAACGTCAACTCGTTCCACGACCGCAAGTCGGCCGGCGCCGCCGAGAACGGCCGCGGCTACGTGGCGGCCGACGGCTTCGACAACATGTTCCGCTCGCGCGACGCGCGCGGCTTCCGCTTCGTCGACCTGCTGGACCACGTGTCGCGCGTCGACCCGGAGATCCGCGTGCGCTTCACGTCGCCGCACCCCAAGGACTTTCCGGACGACGTACTGGACCTGGTCAACGAGCGCTTCAACATCTGCAAGCAGCTGCACATGCCCGCGCAGAGTGGCTCCACGTCGGTGCTCGCGCGCATGCGCCGCGGCTACTCGCGCGAGGCGTACCTGGCGCTAGCGGACAACATCCGCGCACGCATCCCGGGCGTGGCGCTGTCGTCCGATTTCATCACGGGCTTCTGCGGCGAGACGGAGGAGGAGCACCAGGACACGCTGTCGCTCATGCACCAGGTGGGCTACGACCAGGCCTTTATGTTCGCCTACTCGGTGCGCGCGCGCACCCACGCGGCGCACCGCATGGAGGACGACGTGCCCACCGACATCAAGCTGCGGCGGCTGCAGGAGGTCATCGACACGTTCAGCACGGTCGTCACGCGCAAGAACGCGGTTGAGGACGGCGGCCGGCTGCACGTGGTGCTCGTGCAGGGCCCCAGCCGCCGCTCCACGGACGAGAACCCCAAGCTCACGGGCCTCACGGACACCAACAAGCGCTGCGTGTTCACCGACACGACCATGCCGGCGTCGCTGAGCGCGTACGACGCGCTCCGGCAGGCGAGCAGACCTGCGGACGACCTCTTGTCGCCGCTGGAAGCCGTGAGCGGCGGCGTGCGCGCGGCCAGGGGCGATTACGTGCTCGTGCGCGTGCACGACGCCGGCCGACACACGCTGCACGCGACGCCCGTGGCGCGCACGACGCTGAGCGAGGTGGCCGCGCGCGTGCCCCACGAGCTGCTCGGCGCGCGCCCGCACCGCCTGGAGGCTCTCGGTCTGGACTGGCAGCTGTGAGTAGACGACCGATCGATCGTAGACTGAGGAGGAGACGAGAGGAGTGGAAACACCGCGAGCATTGTTGTACTAGCACCCGGGCTCTTGACGCTTTAATATGCAAACGACCGACGCGGTCGCTCCGTGCCAGGAGGACGATCAGTGCGAGGTGACGGCATCGCGGGCCGCCTCGGCCGCCTGCTTCTGCATCTCCATCTGCATGTGCGAGATCTGCGTCCACGAAGAGGGAGAGGTGAGAAGCGTCGTCCTGCAGTAGTGTCCTGTGAACGGCGACTGAGCGCACCTTGGTGCGGATCTCGACCGCGTCCTTCTCCCGCTGCTCGATCTTCTTGGTCACCTTGGCCCTGTCATGTGCAGACAACCAGCCAGTCAGTCACTGTCATACGATGAAGGCGTGGTCCAGGGGTGAACGCACAGCTCGTTGTTGATGAACTCGAGGCGCTTGTCGACGTTGGCCTTGGCCTCGCCCACGTCCTGCTTGAGCAGCACCGGCCCGATGAGCTTGAACACCTTGGCCTCGCCGTCCAGCAGCGCCAGCTCCTGTCCATCACCACTCATCAGTCGCCTGGCTCCTCCGCCTTTCATCCCCATCCGTCACGGCCCCACCTTCTGCACCATTGTGTTCTCGTTAGCCTGCTGCGCGAACTGCTGCCGCTGCGCCGCCAGCGTTGTCATCTCTGCCGGACCACCGCGGTCGTCAGCAAGAGCCACTCCAGCACACGCTCACACACTCATACAGCGTCCCACGCACCCTCCTGTAGCGCGCGGTAGCGCGCCATTTCGGCGTCCACCTGATCCTTCATCTTGGTCTTCTGGTCAGCCGTTAACTATGGGGAGATCCCAAATCTCTTGGTGGCGGTCGATAACCCACCCAACCGCATACTCCACATCGTCACTCCCTCGAATCAACGACTCAATATACATTTCGCGAGGTTATTCGCCAAAACCCTAAATCACGCGCCAAAAGTCACGAGCCCAGCGCTGAAGGCAAACCAAGGATTGCTAGGTTGTTCATTCTGCCACTCAGGAGATGACACTGTTGGAAGTGGTCTCGGCGGCCATGACCGAGCGCCACTTTCCAGAGTGACGTTTGGGCGCTGGGTGGAGCGCTCCAGAGCGATTGGACGGTTGGTCGATCTTTCACGTGTGGAAAGTACAAGGAGCTGCCGTGCATGGGAGACGACGTCAAGGGAATGGTGCATGTGTATTGGACTGAGTATGGTTCGGTGCTGAACAGTAGGGAGGTAGGACCGGGAGTCTGTCGGTTGGAGCTGCGGAGCGGCTCAGTCTCGCTTTGGTGTTGGAGTAGTGAGTGCAAGGTGTGTGTGAGTGCAACCGGGGTGCTCGCGTACGTTTGCACGGTCTCTCACGATCGCGACCGGGCTTCTGCGCACGATAAGAGGCACCTATGCGATCTCAAGCGGAGAACGACTCCGGCCCGCGAGAAAGGATGACCGATGATCTGACGACGAACTGCACGCAGCTGACCTCACCTTCGGGCGACGCTCCGCCACCCAAGGCGACCAAGAAGCGCAAGACGGCTGAGGACGGCAAGACGAGTCTTCAGTACAAGATAACCAGCGCGATCTGCAAGCTATCCAAGATCTGCCACATTCCCGAATTGATCGATGATACCCAGCGCTCGTGCGTCGTGTTGAAGTAGGCCCAGCTGGAAGGTTGGTACCTGGTCAACCTACACATCCTGCGCTGTCTGAAGGAAGGCGAAGAACCGTTGGCTATGGACCAGATGTTCTTCAAACGATGCTTTATGGCCACTGCAAAGAACCGAGAAGCGAGATTGCAATGAGGCCAGCAAGCAGGCCACTCCGTATCCAGATTTCAGAAAACGTTTGCTCGGTACTGGGAAGAACGGGAGCGAATCAGCAGCTACACGTCTCCGGTAATTGTTAATGGCAGCGCGGTTTTTAATGAAACCGCGCAGCTGATGGAGATCAACACCGGGAACATAATTACTCTCCACTTTCGCAGACGACTGTACCAGTAAATTCGTTTCTGCTACGCGAAGGAGGGTCAGATCCAGCTCAGTAAAAAGAGACCAAGAAGCTGGTTCATATGAGACGTCTTTTTTCAAAAATATCACTAAGGGTGCGTTCAGTACGACGCATTTGACGATTTTTGGTCTTTTTTATGGCTCAGATGCCGAGATCCTATCTGGGGCGAAATCGAGTTTTGTTTAGTCGACTACATTAGGACTTTAAATTCTATTTTCGCAATCGCCGAATTCGTCAATTCTATAAGGACAATCCCGATTTCGTAGGGTTCATCCTCGTATACCTTATCCAGCCATCGTGCTCGCAATCTTATGTTGAAGTGTGGGTCCAGCGCATTTGAGCACACGGCACTTCCATTTTCGCCACCGCCACCAAAAAGTCCCTCCAAGTCCATGTGGAACGAAGGAAATAGGACCGCGCTCATCCGTATCGTGCTTGGTGAATCGCGATGGCTCGGACGGACCGACACCGGCTTCAAGAAAACCTCTTGGACAAGAGTTCTCACGCTGTTTAACCGCGAGCGCGGCCTGTCGTACACCAAGCCGCAGCTACAGAGCTAGCTTCAGCGGCTGAAAATCAAACACGCGATCTACAACGACCTTCTCAACAACAGCGGCTTCGAAGTGTGCCCCGTGAATGGCCGTCCAACAGCCCCCGATGACATTTGAGCCACGTACGTGAAATAGCATCTCAAGACTCAAGAGTTTCGTTACAAGCCGCTTCTAATGTATGACGAGCTCCACGAGATCTTTGGTGCGACTACGGCCACCGGTCGATACGCAGTAGCGACCTCTGGTGATCACAGCGATCCTGACAGCATTGAGGAGGTGTAATGGGCTAAACCTGTAGCCATTACATGAAGGTTGGCTGTGTGGGACACACTACCTTCGGCGTGCATTATGGTTGACATGCGACAAAGCGAGTCCCACATGCACGGGTGACGTCATTACGCTGGGCGAATGATGCCACAAAGGGTTCCAAACGCAACGGAATACGAGACGAGTCGGTAAGCAGCGCTGACCGTAATCATGTTCGGAACGATGGTTCTTGCACTTGGGGAACTGAGTCGATGACGCGTCGGACGCGACATCGAATGTTCAAGTGAGAGTCGCAAGCCAATCACACCACAAGGAATCTTCCAAGAAGATTCCCAGGAGATTCAAGATTCAAGCAGATGGGTTGAACCTCAAAAGTACCCAAGGTTTTATATAGCAGGATCGTAGGTTTTACATGTAGGCATGAGGTTTTAGGAGTAAAACCTCTAGGAGCCCTTCGAGTGCATTAGGAGCAGCGCAGGAACTATAAGCCCATTTCAATTCAGTTGCAAATTTTCCGCGTTCGACTTAAGTCTCCTCTTCCTTCTTCCCTCCAAGTTGGGAATCAAGCCTTTCTCCAAGCGCAAGCGTGCGTGCCGTGTTTTGGGGACTGTCGTGGACAGCGCCCCATTACAGGAGGCTGATGTGAGCACAGCTGGAAGCGACGAGGACGGGCTTACAGCGTTCAGTTCAGACAGCACTAACGGCTCTGTTGGTGCATCAAGCATCAGCCTAGACACCCCAGCTCATCTCGGCCGTTACTCTCAGCTGCCGTTGATAGCCACGTCCCCCAGTGACTCATCCTGGTCGCGCAACAGCTCGCCAGCAGTGAGACCGCCTTCTGCGGCCACGGAACAACCACAAGCAAAGCGTCAACGGCGATCCACTGGTGAACGCATTTCGGTGGCATTGGAGACTATTGCGACGACGCACATGCGCCGTGCTGAACGAAGAGCTCAATCGCAGATACAGGTCGCCGTCTCGTCATTCTCAGTGACTACGGCATTGGAATGGACCCGGCGAAGCGCGTCGAGTACGTACGGTGCTTCATGAATAGCCCAAAAGCGGCGGAGGTATTCGATGTGCTGGATACCAGCACACAGGCCGCATTTCTCTCCAGTCTCGAAATCAACTAGACATCGACAGTGCTGTAGCACATGCAGCAACCGATGAAGACTAAACAACTACTGTGCTATCTCTTTCTGCTATATACACGAGGTAGTCAGCCCACATTTGAGTCGCAATTTGGTCTCTGAACGTCTTAGTAGTGCCGTCAACGTCGTTTCTGTGGTTGGGTCGTTTAGAGGGTCGATGTCTGGTGCAGATGCGGTATTGGCATCATCGAGAGGCCCCTGTGGCTCAGGGTAGCGGCGAATAAAGCTGTACACGACGGCCGCTGGTAGCACGAGCTCCACTTGGGTCGGAAATAGATATGAGCGCATTGTCTGCATGAGCGGGAACTTTTTCTTAAACACGCCGAACACACGCTCGATGGCATTGCGTAATGACGCATGTCGTAAGTTGAACAGTTCCTCCTTCGTCTGTGGCTTTTGGTTCCCCGTGCTCCACTCTTTCAAATGGTATCGGACTCCACGATACGGGATGAGCGTGTTCTTGGTGAGGCTGTAACCGGCGTCGGCCAAGTAGAACTTGCCGTGGACCTGGGGGAACCCGCTGGACAGTGCGTCGCTGTAGACACGGCCATCGTGTGCGGAGCCCTCCCACCCTGCCATTATGTAGTAAAACAGCATGTCGAAGTCGCATGCCGCAAGAACGTTCTGGGATACGAAACTTTTTCGGTTCCGAAAAGCAGCAGCAGCTGCCACGGGTACAATAGCCGGGATATGTGGGCCTGTGCGGTGCAGACTGATTTAGTACAATACCAGTGGCGTATGTAAGCAATTTCACATGCGTTTACTGTCAATGGCGTCGATTCAGTGCTCAAAGTACGGGAAAACTTCGGTGAATTGGCAATGTGAGCGTGCGTTGTGGTTGTAGGTGGCTTGATATAGAGGCGGCGAAGTACGCGCAGACCAACAAGGTCCTCTTGTAGTGCAGAGGAGATTGTAGCACCGCTGACTTGCCACCGCTCGGCACAGGAGCGGTTGGTTGCGCTGATAAGCACACGCATGAAGATTAGTAGCTTTTCGCCACTTGAGACCCGCTCGGATGAACTCAGCTTCCCCGTGCTTTCTAACATCGTCAGCAAGGCAAAAAATGTCTCCCTCCGCATGCGCGCGATATCATAGAATCGCATCTCGTTGTCGCTGTCCACGAGCTCCCTGTAGTAGACCGAACCTTGTAGAACAGACGTCGCCCGAGGCGTCTTCACATAATATGCGCGCAAGTATGGAGCAAGCGCTGCGATAGTCGGTATGACATCCGTCGAGGAGCTGCTATCACTGTCACTTGCGCCGTCGTCGCTGCTGCACGACATACCAAATCCACACTGTAACGCTACGTGGACGTGATTGCGACCCTTCCCGAGTGGCAAAGATCCATGCCTATATCAATCGATATCCTTTCTAAAACGATAGCGATCCTGATGGTCCTCAAGAGCTTGCAAATCGCGATATGAGCTGCAACTGAATGCAACAAAATAGAATTCAGCCAAAATTGAATTCAGATCAAAAATTCGATCTGCTATGAAATAGTATACGAGAACAGAATTTTTACTGAACGCACCCTAACCTTTTTTTTAGGTTTTTCAAAAAAGACGATCGAAGTTGGGGTATGGTTGAGTGGCCGACAAATCCAGTTACGAGAAAATCGCAAAAAGAAAACGGACCCCTCGAAAAGGACAACCCGAGCATGTCAAGCGGCAGCGTTCCGGAGTGGATCAACGACGAGAGCGCGTCTGAGATCTATAATAGCGACGCGGGTCAAGACGACGAAGAGTCAGAGGGACCTGCCGGTGCCGACAAGGACCTTGCCGCGCTACTTTCCGCCTCGGAGTCGGTGCCTACCGTCGCTCTCGAGCTTGAAGCGGTGTTTTGCTGCGCGGAATCTTGCTTCGTCGGCAAAAGAGAGTAGGTGACTCAGCTACTCGCCTCTCTGCAAGGCATGAGCAAGAAAGAGAAGCAGACGTGCATCCTCACGACTTTGGCGACGTGTGCGGCAGTTGCAGCAAAGGAAGTAAAGCAGCGCGAGCGGTTCGATTACTACGTCCCCTTCTTGGGACCGGTGTGCAAGTACGCATTCCAGAGCATCTATGGGGTCAGCCACAGGACTCTGCATTTCTACCGCCTGCGCGTTCGAGCGGGCAACATCTCTCCGAAGGAACGTGGAAACTCCGGCAACACAAACGCCTCCGCGCTGGACGAGGACGGTCTGGTGGATTGGTTCATGCAGTTTGCTGCTGCTGTTGGCGATGTTGTCCCAGTGCGCGTGAGTAGTATATATCCACAGGATTCGTGATAAAAACTTTCATTCGTAACTTTCTCTGTATCTTACGGTATAATACCCCCGCTCGTGACCCCACAGCGAAAGCAACACACCAAACCACCATTTTGACGATTCACCCTCTA
>JAASGW010000317.1:0-33753 GCA_023334395.1 Phytopythium sindhum
CGTGTACTTGGGGTACAGCTTTCCCGTGGGGCGCGCAATGGGCGGGCAGGCGTCACCAAGGTAGCTCACGCGGTCCTTGGCCCAGCGCACCCAGTTGAAGAAGTGCGAGACCGAGTTGACCGGCGGCTTGGGGAACGTGTAGCGGAGCTCGCCCAGCCCGATCTTTTTCTCCCAGGCACGGATGATGTACTCCAGATACTCGGGCTTGGCACCCTTCTCGAGCAGCTGCGGCATGAGCACAGGCACGTTGTTGTCGACGTTCTCGCGGATCCACTTGGGCCACTTCTTGTCGAACAAGGCGTTGAACAGGTTGCTCTCGTTCGCCGACGTGTAGAACAGATCGAGCAGCGCGTTCGGAAAGAACTCCTCGTCTTCCGCGTTCGGGAACAGCGGTCCTCCGGGGCGGAACGCCTCAGGCACGATCTCCTGGTCGAGCCCACGAATCGTCTCGGCCGCCCAGTTGGCCCACTGCTTGTAGTCCTCGAAGACGGGCAAACCCGTACCCTTGGGCAGGAAGTCGCGCGAGTGGAACGTGTCAAAGTGCTGGCGGTAGAACTCGCCGGCCGCGTATCGTACGAGCTGCATGCGCTCCGTGTAGGACGGGCTGGCGAGGCGCGCAAGCCGCGATGAGCGGCGACGGAAGTCGCGCGTGAAGTCGCTGTCCTCGAGGAAGGCCGTGTGGCTCGTGCGCGACTTGGACACGACCTTGGACGAGTTGCTGCCGTCCACCTTGGACCGGTCGAGCTTGGGCGACGCGAGCTCGATGATCTTGTCGGCCTCGTCCTGCGTTAGGAAGTACTCGACGTCGAATACCTTGGGGCTCTCGCCGATCATGGTGAGCGTCACGCCGTCCTCCAGCACGTACTTGTGGCCCTTCTTGATGCCCGGCCACTGCCACAGCTGGAAGTCCAGCAGGATGTGCACCAGGTTCTTGGTCTCGGCCAGCTCCTGCGCGTTGCGCACCGGCATTCCCATCTGGCTGTAGAGGCGCACGCCGTTGTCCATCACGTCGCGGTCGGCGCCCAGCCAGACGGCCGCCAGCTCGGCGGCCTTGGCGATGCACTCGAACTGGCCGTTGTAGCTCACGTACACGCCCTCGTTCCGTCCGTTGAGCATGAAGAAGACCTTGTCTGAAGCCATACCAGCCTCCGCCACCGCCATGGCGTCCGTAACGTGCACCAGCTCGTCGCTTCGGGACAGGATGGCAGGCTGGAAGGCGTCGTCCTGGCACTCGGCGGCGCTCACGAGCTGCCGCACGTTGACGCTCACCATGTCGGTCGCGTACTTGTCGGGCAGCTCGCCCGACGCCAGCGACTCGAGTCGCGCGCTCAGCTGCCGGGCGAGCACCGCGCGCTCGTCCGTCCACTGGGACCACGCGACCGCCGCGACCACGACTGTCACGGACAGCAGTGGCAGCAGCAGCGACAACTTGCCCGCCTTGGAAGCACCCTTGAGGCTCGCGGGGGCCGCGCCGGCCTCCTTCTTCATCGCCTTGGCCATGGATACCGGTCGTAGAGCGCGGGAGGAGCCTGGAGTCCAGGAGATGCAGGGGGAGGAGCCGACACCTAAGCCTTTAACGCGTGCCGGTTTAACGCGCGAACGTCGCTTGTCTTTGGCGCGGCGCGAGTCGGAAAGTGCGACGCAGACGTTGGTTGTTGGAGGGTGAAAGAGATAAAGAACGATATGATTGGGCGAAAAATGGTGATTTATAGATTTTATTGGTGGTAAATGCGAGGTTGAATGGGGTGGACGCGGTGCGATTGGTGGAAAAGGGTGCAAGACGCGTGCAAGTTGAATTGGCGAGTCACGATGTTCGGTTTAGTGCAACGTACAGTATCCTACCGGTACCGTAAAGATAGAGTGAGCACGCCAGACGGCGGGTCGGGCCGGGTCGGAGCGGTAAAGGCCGGGTTGGGTTCACGCTGGTAGGACATAGACCAGAACGTGCAATTATTTTTTTTGATGTATGACTGCATATTTTCCCGCAACCATTATTGCATGTTGGGACTTTGAGCGCAGAGGTGGGTCACCGCTTGATCTGCTCGAGTAGGCCCTGACGGATGAGCTGCTCGACGTCGACGCGGCGCAGAAAGTGGGTCGAGTTGGCTTCAAGGTTTACGAGCCCGTTCTCCGTCATGATCTCGCCACAGTCGCGGAGCACGCGCACCTCCACGTACAGGTCCTTGGGCGGTTGCATGTCCTGCAAGCGGCGAGAGCAGTGTTAGATGACCCACAACCGAAGAAAACACATCAGAGAGATTCGTGCTATGGGGTAGCGTACCGCGGATAGATCGAGCTCGAAGCTCGACATGTAGTCCGTCAGGATCTGGTCGTAGCCGTGGAAGAACTGCACCTCGCGTTGGCACAAGCTTCATTAGGCACAGACAGCGTCAGCGAATCGGCCGCAACTGATAGGATCGATAGCGCATAAGCAGACGTACTTTGAGGCGAGCGTCTCTGGGATGATGATACCCGTTTCCCATCGAAGGTCCTTGATCTTCTCCAGGCGCTGGTATCTGTTCGTATCGAGTAGCGCAGCAAGCATGAGGCTGTGAGCAGACTTCTCTATAAGACGTAGTCGCAGATGGAGACACTATACTTACAAATAGGCCAGTAGACAGCGCTTGTTGCGCAGCAGGCACTGGTGGCTTACGATGAGCGAGCACTGCACGGGCTTGTTCACTTCCACTTCGTCGCCGTACACCCTGTTCAGCACAGATAACATTCACGTTATTCCTGCGTAGATAAGGCGACAGCGCAGTCTCTCTGCATGGCACTACTGCCTTTGATCACGCATGGCCGCAACATCAGCATGGTCACGCACCGCAGCTTCTCGACGATCTGGTCGTGCAGGAGACACGACTCGTCGATCACCTGGCGCACCAGCTCATCCTACGCGCAACACAGACAACCCCATGAGCAACGCGCGCCTCATGAAGAGCCGCACAACACTAGCCTTCACGCACGTTGAATGGCGGCAGCCAGTCGCTGCGCTGCAGCTCGCGCAGCAGCTCTTTGCCCTTGGCGCACAGCGCCATCCTTCGCTTCAGTCGAGGAGCAAGCGTCGTTTGCTACTTCCCGCCAAAATCAACAACTAACTCGAACTTAAGCATGCGTAAGTACGTACCAAACTTTACTCGGCACTATAGTAAGTGCGCAGCGAGCTGCACCCTCCAGTAAGTTCGCACCGCTTGCCGACCAAAGGGAGGAAAGAGAACCGAAGCGATGAAGCGCGCTGCCGGGAATGAGAGCGGCTTGCCGCGCAAACTGACAGCCGTGGGCACGCTGGGCGACGTGGGCGCGGCCTACACGGTGTATGAGAAGAACTGGGTGTGCCCCGAGTGCAAGAGCGAGAACTACCCGCGGCGCGCGCGCTGCCACCGGTGCCGTGCGCCCAAGGTGGCGGCGCCCGACGCGCTCGTGACGGACAGCGCGGGCGACCAGCACGCGTGGCGCGAGGCGCTGGATCCGGCCACCAACCAGATCTATTACTATAACACCGAGACGAACCAGACGCAGTGGGAGCGGCCCGCCGAGATGGGCGCCGCGCCTCACGGTGAGTCCAACACGTTGTCTCCCCTCTAGTCGGGATCAATGATCATGCTGATGGTGTGCGTTTGTATCTGATAACTGGCAGCGACGGGATGGTTCGGTCGTGGACGCGCGGGTGCCGACAACGTGAACAAATACGAGGAGATGAACAAGAAGTTCCTGAGCCGGCCGGCGCGCAAGCAGCTGGACGAGATGCCGACGGCCAACTCGCGGCTCGAGGGCGCGCTCGAGTACAATATTTGGTACGACAAGTACATTGGCGACCACTGGAGCAACGAGCGCGGCAAAGAGCCGGCAGCTACGCGCTGCCATCTCGAGCTGGACGCGGGCAAGACCAAGGCGGACCTCGTGAGCAAGGCCAACCGGTACTTCTGCCTGCACTTTGCGCGCGGCATGTGCGCGCGCGGCGCCGAGTGCAACTACTACCACCGGCTGCCGGGTCTGCCGGACGAGGGGCGCATCGGTATGATGCATGACTGCTTTGGCCGCGAGCGGCACGCCACGGACCGCGACGACATGTCGGGCGTCGGCAACTTCACGCGCAACTCGCGCACGCTGTACGTGGGCGGGCTCAAGAACGTCAAAGACGACCCCAAGGCGACGGAGGCGACGCTGTGGAAGCACTTTGGCGAGTGGGGCGAGGTCGAGAACATCAACGTTATCTACCGCCTCTCGATCTGCTTCGTGCGCTACCGCCACCGCATGTCGGCCGAGTTCGCCAAGGAGGCCATGGCCAACCAGGCGCTGGAGGATGGCGAGGTACTCAACATTCGCTGGGCGTTCGACGACCCGAATCCAGTGGCGAGAGAGGCGGCCACGCGCGCCGACCACGACGCGATCGTCGCGATGGTCAAGGCCAAGGGTGCCAGCACGGAGGAGGCGGCGTTTCACTACCCGGACGAGTACCAGATGCCGGAGAGCAAGAAGCAGCGCATCGAGGGCGACACGTTCGCGTCGTACCCGAACACGGACGCGCAGTTTGGCCAGGGTAGCGCCAGCGCTGCTGCTCCTGCTAGTAGCGAAGCTGATGCCTATGCGCAGCTGAGCTACGCGGACCCCAACGCGGATCCGTCGGCTTATGACGACGAGAGTAAGGGCGAGGAATAAACGCGTCAACGAGGTGGCCGCATAGGAAGAGTGATAAGTCTCGCTTGTCATTATACATTTCATTTGATATATACTCGCCGGCTGCTCATTCGCTTGAGCTTGATCCTCGCTCACAGGTATCGGTAGTTGGGCTTCTTCGTGGCGCTTGGCCAGTTACTCGTCGTGCAGCCTGGCTGCTCAAGCAGCGGCTCCGTGAACGTCGTGCCCGGGAACGGGTCCGCGACGGTGATCGCCACCGATCCGGTCGCGTTCGCCGCCTTCGCGCCCGCCAGATCGTCCAGCGCGTCGTCGGTGTCGTCGACGCTCTTGCCGCACGAGTCCCAGCACCCGGTGACGAGCGCCACGAGCAGCAGCAGTGCGAACCAGAACCACCAGACGCTCACCCACCCGTTCGGCTCGGACGAGCACACGCGCACGCCGTCGCTGCGCGTCCAGCACTCGGCCAGCGCGCTTGGCGCCTCCGCCACCACGAGGACCGCAACAGCCGCGATCTTGCTGCGCATTCGTCGTCGATCCATTGCTCGGTGTGATGCGGATGTGACTGAGATGGAGAAAGCGATAATGAGAGGAGGCGGCGGCCACCGAGGCGCGTGGGTTGTGCGGATACTGCAAGTAGAAGCAGGTGATGCGATGAATGGCCTCTCTGTCACTGCCACCAGCTCTGGATCGCGTTGCACCTAACGTCAGAGCTGCTGATTGCCGATTCGCCTTGACTATGGGTGGTCATGCTGGTGAAGAGACGGATGTAGAAGCGGCCGAAAGGGCGCCAGGTGGATACGAAACACCCAGATCGCGAGTCCGTAAATAAAATGCGCCGTGCGTGAATAAGAAATCACGTGCGCGTAGTAAGCCTACTGTAAGCTGAATAGTACTGATTTAGTGATAAGATGATTCTCTCAAAATATCGAATCCCAAACACAAAAAAAATCGGAACTTCGGAACTTCCTCGGGCTGGTTACATTTTCCAAGTGAAATTATGGAGAGCCCAGCCAAACCATCGATTTTTCCAGCATGACGCGGATTTCGTCCTCTGATTGGCTCATACTCGTGCGTTTGCACAAAATAACACACTTTTACGCTTTTTTCGAACCATCCGGACCAGATGAGAGTCGGATGGCACCTGCCTGCTCCGCTGTCACTCCAACCCGGCCCGGGTTCCCCATCGCCGCCATCTTCTACCCGTAACCACTTGCTTTCACTATCGCTTTCCGCTCGCGGACCGACTGGTTACGCTCGTACCCTGGAGAACACCGTAACCCTCCTCGCCCGCTTATTCCGTCCGCTACGTTGCCTGTCGTCCGTCGGCCACTTCCTCGGCCCGCTTCCCCCTTTTCCGCTCGCCGACGACGCGCGCGAGCCGATCGATCGCGCGCTCGTGCGTCGCCTTCAAGCATCCGCCGGCGCCTGCGCGCCCCCGCCCACCCGCCGGTCGCACCGTACGGCACAGCAGGTGGCGCCTGAGCCTCTCCTTCCGGCACGAGCTCTCCGTCTTCCCCCCTTCTCCTGCTTCCCGTCTCGTTCGCGCGGCGCCTGGTCTATTCCCGCGGCCATCTTCGTGGCCGACAAGCACGCCGGCGACTGAGAAGTGGGACTTCGGCACTCTCGACGCGCCTCGCGAGCGGCTGATAAGCGTGAGCTCACGCCACAGGTGCGGGTGTGAGTAGCGGGCGAGCGCACAAGCAAGCATCGTCGGTCGTCGTCATTGGGTCCTCCCTCCCTCCGTTCGCGTGCGTCGTCCGCGGTCGGGGCGCTCACTCGACTTCTGCGCGCACCAGAGGACGCACATCGCCCGGTAGATAGCAGCAGGGGACCGACCGCCATGGCCGAGTGCTCGGAGGAGCTGCAGCGGCAGCTACAGGCGCTGGGTATCAACCCGTCGGACGACGTGTTCCGCACGGGCACGGAGCAGTACGACCACAACGGGCTGAGCTCGCCGATCCCGCAGGAGGTGCACTTCCTGAACGCGGAGCTGCGCCGCTGCCCCGTCGAGGGCGTCGGCGTCGTGCTGTGCCTCTTCTCGGGCGCGGGCTTCGTCTACGAGTTCGTGCGCACACTGCGCAAGTGCATCTACGGCAAGGTCAAGCATGCCGTGCGCCTGCAGCTGACCCCGCACGGCACCTTCGTGCGCACCAACTTTGAAGTAGCGATTAAGGTCATGAGCAAGGTGAGACCTGCGCGTGGTAGTGTGGTGTGCGTTGCCCAAAGCCCAGTGCTGACTCATGCTGCATGACGACGATGCACAGGCGATCATAGAGGAAGGAAACCTGCAGGAGAACCCGCTCGTGGAGCTTGCCGCGCAGCAGTACCTGTCGCAGCCCGGGCACGAGAACGTGCTCACGCTGGTGCGCTCGTCTTGTTGCTGGTAGTCGTTGTTGTCGTGGACATTCTGGCTGACGTTGATGCGGAACGCGTGTTGTTGATGGTGGACGCGCAGATTGAGTGCTTACACGATGCAGACTTTATTTACGCCGTGCTGCCCTTCTGTAATGGGGGTGAGCTCTTCTCCGTGGTTGAGAGCGGCGGCGCCATGGACGAGCGCGAGTGCCGCCACTGGTTCACGCAGGTTATCGCCGGGCTCTCGTACCTGCAGAGCCGATACATTTGCCACCGCGACATGTCGCTCGAGAACGTGCTGCTAGACGGAGACATATCCAAGGTGCGTGCACTGAGTCGCGAGTCTACCGAGTCCGCGCCGATGATGCCGATTCTAACTCGTCGTGTGCTGGCTTGGTATCGCAGATCATTGACTTTGGCCTGACGATCGGTATCCCAGTCGACTCGCACGGCATGACGTACCAGTTGCCGCCAGCGGGCGCCGTCGGCAAGATCTTCTACATGCCACCCGAGGTGCGTACGCTTGCCACGAAAGGTGTCCGCGTCGGTGTTGATGGAAGGCTAACGCGTTGCCGTGGTCCCGCGCAGATTTACCGCAACCAGGTGCCGTTCAACGGGTTCTCGGCCGATATCTGGTCGACGGGCGTCATGCTATTCATCATGGTGACTGGCGCCCCGCCGTTCGAGCGGCCCGACGACGCCGACCCGCGCTTCCAGATGATCGCGCGCGGCCGCCTGAGCGACATGCTCGACTCCTGGGGCATGTACCACATCTCGGCGAGCGTGCGCGACCTGCTGAGCAAGATGCTGGTGGTCGACGAGCCGTCGCGGCGTCTGACAGTGGAGGAGATCGCCATGCACCCGTGGATCCACGGGGGCTAGCCTTCGACGCCACCTCGAATCCATCAAGTCCACGCGAATAAATGACCTCTAACTACGTCTCTTGACGCGTTCGTCTGCTGTCGTTGGTGGTGACTTTGCTACCGTTGTTCATCCCCAGTCTGTCTGGTAGTGAAAGAATAGCTCAGGAGGCGGCGGGATCATCGACGGCGGCAGCTGCTGCAGGTCGATCGCCGCGGTTGGAGGCGCTGGTGTCTGGTTAGAAGTCGTGGGCGGCGCCACGGCGACCCACTCGGAGTCAACACCATCATTCCCGCCGCTGGGTGTTCCCGCCGTCGAGCGATGGGCTTGGTCTGTCGATGGTGAGACGCTTAACGAGTCAGGGGTCTGTGGCCAGTCACTGGTGAACTGTGTGGAGACGGAGGGGCGCACCTTGGAAGCTATCGTACCAGAGCTTGACGTTCGCCTTGTGCGCGCGGCCGGCGTTGTGGCGCCGCCGCGCATCCTGCGAGTCCTCGAAGCTCTTGTTGCAGTACTCGCACGTGAACCTGGCGCGGCCCATGATCAATCAATCCTGCTGTTCCCAAGTGTCGGAGGAATGCTTTCGAGGTGAACACAGACTCGGCTAAGTACGAATAATGCATTGAGACGGACGCAACCATCAGCACCAAGGTGTCGGCGATCAATGAAGGCTCTGCGCTTATAACTACAGTTAGGAAGGAAGACGCTACGTGTAGGTGCCGGACAGCGTGATGCTGGGGAAGAAGTAGGACGGCTCGTTGTTGGTCTGCGCGACGGTAGAGAACAAACGATGACCATATGAGCGATAGCCAACCCCACTGACGATAGAGAAGGCCGCACCTGCTCGTCGATCCAGGTCATACCCTCGCGCAACAAAACGTTGAGCGCGAGCATGCTGCGCTTCTTGTCCCAGCCGAGTTCGCGCGCGAGGATGCTCACGTTCACCATGCCGCCAGTGTTCTGGGCGAGCGACAGGATGGTCGCGTGGTCCGGGCTCAGCACAACAGGAACCGTCACAATCTACAGAACAGCAGCATGGGCACACCAAGTGAGCGAATGGTCAATTTTGAGACCGTCATGTGAATCTGGGGTCTGCTGGACGCACCATGGTGCGCTCCTCCATCTCAATCAGCTGGAAGCCCTCGCCCAGGACGCTCAGCTTTTTGACCGCGCGCTTCACGTCATCGTCCGTGACTTTCTGTTCGCGTTCAGCAGGCCAAAACCAGCACGTTAGTGCGACCTGTGCGATCAGAAGGCTGCAATTCGCAAGGGACCGTTGCGGTGATCATACATCACCCGCTCACCTGCATCATAGCGCTGCGCTTCTTGTCAAGCAGCCGCAGCAGGTCGCTCATCCCAATGAGCCCACCGTTCTTCGGCCTGAACAACACAGCGAGTGAGCCTCCATCGATACTGCCAACCCAACAGCACCAGGAATGATGGACGAACCTGGTGATGATGCACACCTCGATGATCTGCACCGCGAGCTCGTAGTAAAAGTCCCCGACGTCCAGCAGCTCGGACCAGAAGCCCTTCTTAGAGGCCAGCGGATCGACGCCGATCTTGGCGCACATGGCCTGGAAGCGGCGGCGGAACTCGGGGTCCTTCTTGATGTTGTTCTTGTACTTGATGGCGAACTGCTGCAGGTTGGTGCGGAACAGCTCCAGCTGCGCCGACACGTGCGACAGTTGTGACTCTACCAGCGCGTCGCCCACCTCCGTGAACTGCTTCGCCTGCTCCTGCTTCTTGCGCACGGCGCCGATGCCCACGCCGCGCCGCAGCATCTTCGTCGACGCTTCGCTTCAGTCCTTGGTGTGCGAGGTGATGCTGAAGATGCTGGTGGAGTCAACATGGTGTCGGGCTGGTCGATTCATATTTGAATTGAGAGGTAGCAAATGAATTGAGGGGTTATGCGATTCGAAACTGGTCAAGTCGAGAGATGGCTACTACGGTCGACAACAAGCAATACCAAAGTCAAGCTTGTCAGGTGTCTCGCTGTAGCCCGAGACTGTTCATGAAGCGATGGATATTGACCTCAGCATTCAGGTCACGGCACGCAGCGTGCTGGTATGCTCCATTTTCGCGGTGGTGATGTTGAACGCACGCTTGGTTCTCGCATGCACCTTCCGCTTGTTACCAGATCGCTGGCCACGGTGATGGTGAAACACTGCAATGTATGTCGTGTGGTGCCTGGATCGCTCGGGTCTTCACTTCGTCCTTGTCGGTGACACCGGCGTCAGTGTCAGGGGGGCGCTTGCTCGTTGAGGAGGGAGGTCTCTCCATCTTAGAAAAACGAGGAATGGGCACGCAGAGGTGGAGCTCTTATCACATTGAACAGCATAGGGACTGGGTTAAGGTAAGCGCAGCGACTTCATTGGATGGTGTTTTAGTTGTGTACCAATGAGGAATCTTCCATTGAAACTTCAACTGCGTGGACTCCATGAGACCGCGGCAGTGGAGGAGGAGAAGCGGTCGCACATATCCATGCAGTGGGCGCTACCTTTGCTCTCGCAATTAACAGCAACTTCTTCCTCACTATGATTTGAGTCTTGTCCTTGAAAGCAAGAGGATCAATTTATGGTATGATAAAATCGGCAAATACAAAAAGCGGTATATTTAGTTGTCTCGTCTTTTTTCATCCAATCACAAAGTGTTTCGTGGATTTTGGCTTGCGTATGCTACAGACGGCCCCAAAAATTCCCGACTCAGCCAGTCCTGCTCGCTGCCGAAGTGGTAATTTACGCGTAAGTTAATTTTTCCCCAGTTGATTGAGAACAGCGAGGGACGCTTGCTGATTGAATGAAACGTGCAGGTTCCGCGGCCGTAAATTACACGCGAAGTCTGCGTATTTTATTCGCGAAGGGGGGGGCGTAGAGCTTTTTCCTTCGTCATTTTCCGTCGCGTTGGAGAGAAAAGCGCGGCCCCAAACACAACAATCAGAAACCCTCACACCAACAAAAGAGGAGCGGCCGACGTTCCCCCGCGCGATCGCGAAAACTACCTTCCTGCGCCACCATGTTCGTCTTCGACTGGTTCTACAACGTCCTTGGCTACCTCGGTACGTGTGTTCTCCTTCTTACTTACTCTGGATCGGATACCCCCTGCGGTTGGATGCGGACGAGTGGAGGAGGGGGGAGATTCCAAGATCGCGAGGGGAGGCTCGATCCTCTGGATATCCGACCGGAAGACCCCCAAATAAGGCCAACCAACGCGCATGCGCTGGTCTTATCCGCGTACCATCCCCCATATTAATGGGAAGACCCGAGGGATATGGGGCTCCGACACTAACGGTAACGTGTGGATGGGGGTTTACATGGCAGGCCTGTACCATAAGAATGCCAAGATCCTGTTCCTGGGCCTGGACAACGCCGGCAAGACGACGCTGTTGCACATGTTGAAGGACGACCGCGTCGCGGTTCATGAGCCGACGCTGCACCCGAGTGCGTTGCCGCCGTCTGTATCTTGATTGGCGTCTCTTGGGACCTCGTGCTAACGTCGGCATCTCGTTTATGTGACGATTGACAGACTCGGAGGAGCTGATTATCGGCAAGCTGCGCCTGCGCACGTTCGACCTGGGTGGCCATGAAACGGCACGTCGTCTGTGGCGCGACTACTTCGCGACGGTGGACGGCGTGGTGTTCGTCGTGGACGCGCTGGACCGCGAACGCTTCCCCGAGTCGAAGCGCGAGCTGGACACGCTGCTGGGCTACGACGAGCTGGCTAACGTGCCGTTCCTGGTGCTGGGCAACAAGATCGACGTGCCGCGCGCCGCGTCTGAGGACGAGCTGCGCGCCGCGCTCGGCCTATACGAGACGTACGGCAAGGAGGCCCGCGGCGACAAGGACGCTAGCATCCGCCCCATCGAACTGTACATGTGCTCGGTCGTGCGCCGGATGGGCTACGCCGACGGCTTCCGCTGGATGGCGCAGTTCCTCTAGACGCCCGCGGATCTGGAAGCGGCGGCAGTTTACACATGGATTCATCTTTTTTTTTTTTCGCGAGGGCCTGACCCGACGCAGGGCTGGGCGCGGAGGATAACGGGGAGCGAGGCGGCTGACTAGGAGAGTGCGAGGGAGAAGAGAAGGGAGGAGACGGAAGGTGGAGGCCGAGCGCCGCCCATGACGGAATATACGTGAGCTCAGTGCACTTTACGCTCGCCTGATTTGCTTTCGACCGGGGAAGAAGAGGCCGCGAGGAAGCGTCCGGCGCAGGACATGCATATCTAATATTAAGACAGCGGCCACGACCGCATGTCGATGCTATTATTATCGTCGGTGCTATTGCAGCGTCTGGGGAATTTGCGCGCCAAGGATCGCAGGGCGTCGGATGCTGTATATCCGCCCGGTCGACATGCTTAACAGCGCCATGCGGAGGCGACAGCCGGCGCCTGGAAGCCCATGCGAAGCATCGGGAGCGGCACTATTACATGACATCTGCATGGAAAAGGCGGCTGCCTGGCACCTCCCAGCACCAACGGGTGGCGATTATTTCCTCTGTAATTATATATCATTGCTTTTATTATGCCGCAGAAAACTCGATTTAATTAATATAGGTCATAACAATACACTTTATAAACCAATATGATGTACAAATCAAAGTGCAAAATTGTTCTTAACGTCTTGAAGCGTTCGTAACAAATCAGGGCCGTCCGTCCTTTCTCGGTTGCTCTTTTGTTCTCACTTTCCTTCCCGTCCATCGCGGAACGAACGCCTGCGAGTCGCGTCGAGCGTGCGTGACTGGGGGACTCGGACCCGCGAGGGGAGGGAGCGCAGGCGCGTCGCGTCCCGGTCGGTGGGTGGTGCTCCGCTCCATTTCCAGCGCCCGAGCGTCGCCTTCGTATCGCTACGCGTGGCCACAGCGTCAGCGCCAGACGTAATAGCAAGTCCCAGACGCAGACGCGCGAAATAAGACTTCGCGCGCGCGTTCTGCCCGTCCAGCCGGAACCTCCGAAGCCGCGCTGGTCGAAGGCGTTGCCGCTTATTCATACCAGTCGCGCCCTTTCTTCTTATCCCGCGACCTGGCAGCATGCCGATCCCGTCCGTCTCGTCCAGGTAACTTGCCAATCCATACATTAACAGTATAGAACTGAGGGTCTGACGCTTCTTCTTGCTCACTCGCGCGGTTCATGGGCTGATCTCTCTTGGCCACAGGATCCCAGCGCCCGGCCAGCGCAAGCCGCCGATGGCGGCGAATGGGAAGCCGCCGTCGTCGCTGCTCCCGCCGTCCTCCGGCTCGTTCGGGCTTCGGCCCCCGCAGACGTTTTCGTCCGTCACTCGGCAGCAGAGCTGGTCGCCTATCAAGATGAAGCGTGGCGGTGCACCGAGCAACCAAGAGAGCGCGGGACAGGAAGACCCCTCCCCGGCCAAGCCGCGGCTCGGCTTCCGCTCCATGTCGCTGAACATCCAAGTCCCGCCTGTGGCGGCTCCGCCGCGCTTTGTGCCGCCGTCGCCTCTGGACGACGCGCAGTCGGACAATATCCGCGTGGTGCTGCGTATTCGCCCGATGGTCTCGGACTCGAACCAGAAACAGCAGCCGCAGCGCCGCTGCCTGGAGGTGGCGCCGGACCGCAAGGGCGTCACGCTCGCGCCGTCGTCCGTGCAGGAGAAACGCTTCGGCTTTGACCGCGTGTTTCCCGAGAGCAGTGAGCAAGACGATCTATTCCAGAACGTGGGCCGCGCCGCCGTCGAGAACACGCTCAAGGGGTACAACGGCAGCATCTTCGCGTACGGACAAACGGGATCCGGAA
The DNA here is from genome assembly GCA_023334395.1 of Phytopythium sindhum. NCBI lineage: Eukaryota > Oomycota > Peronosporomycetes > Pythiales > Pythiaceae > Phytopythium > Phytopythium sindhum. Next base: position 13,601 of record JAASGW010000317.1, read on the forward strand.
AGACGTTCACGATGCTGGGCGGCTCTGGGCTCAGCAATGTGCGCGAACTACGTGTATCACCGCATCGCGGCCTCATGCCGCGTATTTTTGACTACCTGTTCCAACGTCTGGAAGACTCAGTCGCTGAAAAGGGTGCCGACAATCTGCAAGTGAACATCTCGTGCTCGTACCTCGAGATTTACAACGAGAAGATCTTCGACTTGCTCGAAGATAACGGGTCGGCGGCAGCACAGCAGCCGAAGAGTCTGCGCGAGGACTCCAAGCACAAGGAAGTGTACGTCGACCAGCTCCGTGAAGTTCCGATCCAATCGGAGGAAGCCGCGATAGAGTGGTTGCGGCTTGGCTCGAAGAATCGACACATGGCGTCCACGGACATGAACAGGGAGAGTTCGCGATCGCATGCTGTGTTTACGATCAAGCTGGTGCAAACTGAGCGCACGACCGCGGGCGTCATGATCACCCGGCGGTCAAACTTGCACCTCATCGATCTTGCTGGGTCGGAGAAACAGCGGCAGACGCACGTCGAAGGCCAACGATTGAAGGAGGCCGCACAGATCAACAAGTCTTTATCGGCGCTCGGCAACGTTATAATGTCGCTGGTCGACGTCTCGAACGGCCAGAAGCGCCACGTGCACTATCGAGACTCCAAGTTGACTTTCTTGCTCCGCGACTCGCTCGGCGGCAACGCGATCACGACCATTATCGCCACAATCTCTGCGGAGGAGAAGTACTTCACCGAGACTTTGTCGACGCTCAAGTTCGCACAACGCGCCAAGTTCATCAAAAACAAGGCGGTGCAGAACGAGGACGCCGACTCGATGGTGCCAATTCTAAAGCTTGAGATTGAAAAGCTTCGCCAAGAGATCGAAGCTCTTCGCTCCTCCAGTGCGTCTACGCCTGATTCAGCAGCCACTCCGTCCCCTGGTCAACCGACAGACCCATCGGAAATGGTGAACCAACAGGCTCAGCAGCTCGCGTTTCTACCGCCGACTCCCCCGAAGAAGAATAGATGGGAGCCAGCCCTGGATGTGATGCAGAAGCTTCTTAATGCAAGTGGCGCCGCAACTGCCGCCGATCTCGAGGAAGAGGACAGCTACTACATGGAAGCGGCGTCGACTGAGGTGCGATGTGACCGACTGGAGATGCTACTCTACCGAATGATCTGTCGCCTGGAAGAGTACAAAGAAATCGCATTTGCGCCGGATCGGTCTCGCCCCAGTTCGTCCCTACCTCCATCCGGGTTGCGAATGCCGAGCGTGTCCTTGCTCCAGGCCCCTCGCAAGTATGGTCTTCACAAGTCGTCGAGTAACCGGCAGCTGGAGAAGAAGGCATCCACTCACACAGACGAAGAGTTGGAGAAACTGCAGGAGCGGGTGAAGGAGATGACGAGGAGAGCGGAAGAACTCGAGTCGGAGAACAGCTTATTCCGTCAGGAAGTGTGTGACTTGCTGGAGTGGAAAGCGCTCGTGGATGAAGAACGCGCGAACGGCAACGACAGTGGCTTCTTTGGTCTGTCTTCTCCTCAGGAGCCCGTGGAATCAGCCACACCGACGTATGTGACCACCGATCCAAATGAGGAATTGGTGGAACTCGTCAACATGTACCGGTCGTTGTTTGACGAGGTGAAGGTGATGATCGACGAAAAGAAGCCGGTGCTTCGCGCTCCGCGCAGCCCTGGGTCCGGATCGTCGGTAACGGAAGAAACGGCCTCGCTATCGTATGCATCAGAAGACGAAAGCGACGACCACGAGTCGGTCATCGACGTGGACAGCGACGCGGGCTTTAATCAGGACGATGGCGATAATGAGCATGAGATCCGCCGTATCCATGGCCTCAACAAGAAGCTGGAGCGCAAGCTGGACCAATACCAGGAAGTCATTCAGCGTCTGGAGAAGGAGCAGCAGGTGATGCAAGACGAGCTCGAGACATCGAGCGCGGCGACCAAGTTCGCCGAGTTCCAGCTGCAACAGATGCGTGACAGGGCCGCGGAAGAAGCGAGCAAGAGCAAAGCGGACTCGGAAGACGCGAGCAAGAGCAAGGCGGACTCGGAGCGTGGAATGCTCGCTGAGATCATGGAAATGCAGCGGGAGCTCGACCGCACGATTTCGACCCAGGCTGAAGCCGAGAAGTTTTTGAAGCTGCAGCTCGAGGCGCTTCAGAGATCGAATAAGCAACTTGAAGAGCGGCTTGAGGCTCTTCAGGGATCGAATAAGCAGCTTCAAGAGCAGCTCGATCAAGCTCAAGCGGAGAAGCGCGCACTGGATGAGAAGTATTCCAGCGCAGTTAGTGAGTTCAACTCGCGGAAACAGCTTCAAGATGAAGAAATGAAGCGTTTGCTCGAGCAGAAGGCTGCAGATGACGTGGCAGCGCTAAAGCGTGACCAGGAGATTGCGCAACACGAAATGGAGCGCCTGCAGTTGAATCTTGGCTGCGAGCAGTCGGATGAAGCGAGGAAGGCGGTCGAAGCGGAACTTGCCGAAGCAAACGCCCGCATCCAGCAACTAGAGAACGATCTGAAGGCAAGCCAAGCTGCTGATGCACCCGGCAAAGATGATGGACTAGCGAACTCGGCGCCGCGCAACTACTTGGTGCAGCCAGAGCTGCAGCGGATGCTGGACGCGGCGCTCGCGGACAACGCGGAGCTGCTAGATACGATCCGCGATTTGCAGGTAAAGCGCCAGTCTGACAGCGCGAGTTTGCGGATGCTTTCGTCAAGGATTCATTTGTACGCTCTGCAGACAGAGAAAGCGGCGCTGCTGTCCGACAAGGGCAGTACTCGCGAGAAAGAGCTTGCAGAGCAGGTGGAGCACCTGCAGCAACAAGTCGACAGTCTCCAGAAGCAGCTAGTGGCCGAGAGTCCGCGCGCCAAAGTAAGTACCAATTGTTAAGATGAGCTCTCCAGCATTGGAGTTGACGCTCGTGGTGATGCAACGGATCCATCGCAGCAATTATGGCGCGGTCGGAAAGCGGCAAGGTGGCTCACAATGGTGCTGGTCGTGGTCGTGTGTGTGTGTTCGTCTGCGTGTTGGGTCTATTGGTGGCAGCGGAGTGACGAGTTCCAGCGCACGCGCACGCTCAGCTCACAGCTGCACCTGTCGCAGAGGAAGGTGAAGCAGCTCGAGGAGGAGCTCACGCGCACGCGGTCCAGCAGCGTGTCGAGTTCTCTTGCGACCGAGTTCTTCTGCGGGATCTGAGCCTCATCGCCGACCCGACGGGCTTTGTGTGTGATTGAGTGCGTTGTGCATGCGGCAGTGCTGGTGATCGAATGATCGTGCTCCTGCCCTGTTGGTTGTTGTCTCATCACTAAAGGCAAACACATGCCAGGCGGAAGCAAACACGTCATTCACTCTCTGGTGAGGTAAGATCGAAAGTGCTGCTTGTTTGTTTCGTTGGTTTACTTGCTGCGCATCTCTCGGTAGATGGTAGATGCGATGCAGCTTTATGCTTTCCGTCTCATGGTCAATGGCCGAGTCCAAGACGTCGACTGGTAGATAACAACTGGAGCAGCTTCTTTTGCGACGTGTTGCCGCGCTAAAGCGCGTACTGCAACACGTTGGATGGCGAGAGTGCGCGACGCTTGTAGAAGAGCACGTAAGCGGCGTCCGTGACCACGTCTCCGGCGGCAACTTCCGACACCTTCTCGTCGTCGAAGCGCAACCACAAGTTGCGCATCTGCACACTGTACTCGCCGCGACCGGTGAACAGGTGTGCGCTCTCGCTGAAGTCGCCGTCGTAGCGGCAGCATGCAGTGTAATGGCCGCGCGTGAGTCCGCCGACGTGATTCGCCACCGCGTACAGGTCGTACACGCTCGGTGTCGTCGATGCCGCCGCCGCTTCGGGCGCAACCCAGCGCGAGAAGTCGAGTCCTTCGAGTGGGAAGTCAACCAGCGCGCGCACCTTTTGCTTATGCTGGTTCTCGAGGTACTGGAAGCGCTTGAGCTGGATCATGACGAGGTCCGGCAGACGCCAAATGTCGCTCGTGCGCGTGCCGGCGCGGGGCACGCCGCACTTCTCACATATCCAGTGGTCTTCCACCGAGATGGCCTCCTGCTTGAGCAGTGCGTCCATGCACTTGGCGATGGGCACGGCGTTCGACGCGGCCGGCATTTCCTCCTGTGCATCACGCAGCGCGTCCACCATCTCTGGCGGGTAGTCGTCCACCACTTGATCGTCTCGACCAGCGTACAGTTTGTAGTCCTTCCAGTCGAGCGTCAGCACGCTTCGCGTGGAGAAGTGCTGCAATAAGTTGCTGTCATCGACGGGCAGCTCGACGCCGCTAAAGCTACCGATGTCTTCGAGGTCCACGACTCGAACTTCGTACGGCAGCTGAGCGGCCCATGCGCGCGCACACGAGTCTTCGTCATCAGTATCCTCGCTCTCCTCATCGTTGTTGTCGTGACTCGAGCTCTTGTGATGCGACCCGCGCGCACACTTGAACAGCTCACGGAGGCGGTCGTTGTCACCGCTCAAGCGCAGGAATCGCGAAGCCTGCAGCAGAATCGCCATGTGCATGTCCCCCGCCGACTTGTCGGACGCGACCGTCACAAACAGCGGCATGCCGAACACCTCAAACGCCTGATGCTGATGCTTCTCCATTGTGTCCGTCCTCTCGCGCGTCGGGATCTCAAACAGCGACCGCTTCGCCAGTAACGACATCTTGGTGCCAGCCAGCTTGTTGGGCATCCGCACTCGCACGCTCGGCGACGACCGACGCGCAGCTGCGGCGCGATGCGATACATATCGATGCACAACTTGCACCTCGAACACTTCGCTCACTTGCTTCGTGCGCGAATAGAGCGGCAGCATGCGCCCTTCATTCCAGTCGGCAGGAGTGAACCACTTGTTCCACTTATCGCTGAGCGCGTCAAAGTGTACGCACACCTGCTTGCAGTTGACGGCGCGCATGAGATCGCGGCGCTTCGGGTCGCTCGACGCGAGCTTCAAGACGCGGTTCTGGACCACTTCGATGACGGTGCCAGCGTGCCAGTCGTCGCGAAGGCCGATGGCGTCGACACGAGAGCCCACCACGAGCTCGTCGAAGCTGGAGACGGTGGACCTTCGGATGGAAGCAAGCCGCTTAGCTTCATGATGGCCATGACTGTCGAGCAAGCATGGCGCAACTAGAGTCGACGGAACGGTGGGAATCTCCTCTAGCGTCCACGCGCGCTCATAGGCGTAGAGAGAGCTGAAGCCGGCAATGTTCTCGACAAGTTCGTCCCCTTCGACGACACGCTTAATGCGGTTGCGCCGTACTTCCACGAGGATGAACCGGTTGCCTGCCTGGTGATTGTTCGCGGCGGCGATGCGGTCGCACAGATCCGTCACATAGCTGCCGCGCTCAAGCCAAAAGGCGCTCACCAGTGCACGAGCACCTCGTGGCTGATTGGTATTGTCGGCATCACTCTGATCGTCAGCTCGCCAGCGAACTTGCAGCACGACCTTGACTTCAACACGGACAAACTTGGCCTCTGGGATCGGCAGGCTGAAGAACAGACTGGGGTCGAACGTCACCTTGCGCTCACCGCACGTCCCGCACACGGTTACTGATCGCAATTGACCGTGGAACAGGTCAACGACGACCGAGTCGTTTCGTTGGCGATGCGCGAGCCACGACGAGTCTCCGATCGCTTCGTCTGTGGTGGCATCTTCTGCCTCATCGATGGCATCGCTGCTCGAAGCCGTGCCGTCCTCACCCGCAGCCAACTCGTTGTTGACGATAGCGTCCAATTGACCAAAGCACCCACCGAACCTTGAGGATGACGAATGGTGTTGCGCACTGGTTCCTTGGGACCGAATGCTCGCTCTGTTCAGGTCCTCATGGAGACTGTCAAGTAGCGAGACCATGAACTCGTGCGAGTCGTACTGCCGCGTCTCCTCAAAGTGGTGGCGGAACTTGATAAATTCCTCGCGGAACTTGTTGGGGATGAAGTAGCTCAGGTCGCGTTCGTGCCACAGCGCCTGTACCAGTCTGGAATACGCGACGGTGACAAGCCCGCGACTGCCGAGCGGGTTCCTCTTGTTGATGTCGTCCTCGAATCGGTGCGACAAGAAGTACTCGCGGAAGACGGGCGAGTGGCCAATGCACTGAAGCGCAGAGTTCATAAAGCACGTGTTGCCCAAGTTCACGAGCCCCGTAGCACGGAGGCCATCGTGTGTGATCAGTCGCGACTCGTGCCGCAGCTTGACTTCCATCGCCCGGTCGAACCTGAGAAAGAACTTGAGCGCGAAACTACTCGGGTGGCTCCGCTGTTCGTCGTCACTGTCACGACTGTCATCGTCGTCGTCAAGAGATCCATCTCGAAGGGCGTTCCAGTTGCCGGTACTGCGGAAACGATGGAGGGCACTATCGCTCACGATGAAGTCGTTCCCAGTTGACTGATACACTGGAATGTCCAGGATGCTGATTTTCGCCGCTTCCAGCGCGGCGATCGACCTGCGCCATCGACTCTGGTCGTCACTTGCGGGGTCCTCGTCCATCGAAATGGGACGAAAGTCAACCAGAACCTCGAACGCATCGCGAAATCCGACGTCACCTAGCGCAGCACGCGATGACGACGACGAAGTGTCAAATGAGCACTCGACCCGCCGCCACGACTTGAACTTCTCCCGTCGCACCCATAGAGAAATCTCGTGGCCGTTTACGCCAGGAACGATCCCGAGCAACTGCACCAACCCTTGAACACTTGTTGCTGGATCGATCAGCACCCAGCGCGAGAAGAGCAACTGCACACGCCGCGAGTCATGTCTTGCCACTCGGATTTGAAGTACCAGCGGGTACAAATCGATCCGAACGCACTGCTGCTTCGGTGCATGAGCCAGTTGCATAAAATGATGAAGTCCAGCGCCGCCACCGATTGTGTCACTCTCTTCGCTTGTGTTCCTTGTCTCCGCACTGGTTGCTGGTTCCTCTGTCGATCCTGTCGATACGCGCTCGTCTTTGCCGTGGTGCGTCCTCGCGGTGGTTCCTCCGATATGTTCGCCACCTTTCACCTCATCCTCAGGTTCCGCTTCATCCTCGTGATCTTGAATTTCAACTTGAATAACACGACGCGGTAGCGCCGGGCCACCGCCATAGATCAGCTCCAGCCGCTGCCAAACACTGTACGGGACTGGAATAAAATCCGCCTCTGCAAGTCCAGGTCTCAAGGTGTACGACTCTTGCTCGCTGATGCACAGCCTTGTGTTGGTGATGGGCCCTGGGCGAGCAATACATCCACACGCTCCAGGTTTCGATTCGTTGATTCCAGCGTCACGAACTGCAGGATTGTTGGTTTGGTTGGGGCCATTCGCATGGTCCGCACCGTTCGAATCGTCTGCACTGCAGAGTACCACACGTGGTGGCTGAAGTGTCTTGCTCTCGCTTACGGAACCCGTGAATACGCGCGCTTGTACGTACTGCTCCCACTGGGTCCACCAATGCGAGTCAACGAGGTACGCCGTGTCGCCTTCAGCCCACTCCGCACTTCGATACTCAAGTAAGGTGACGCCTTCGTTCATTGCAGGGCTGACAATGTCAAAAGGTGCCAGCAGAACCTGCAAGATGTGTGGGAACTCAGTCGTCATGACTCGACAAAACAACTCACGGCTGACCGTCGACTGACGAGTTGAGAGGTGCTGGCGCTGCTGCTGGTGTTGCAATAGCCGCACTGCAAGTGTCGACACATCCGTAGACCCCATGCGCGCAACAAGCCGACGATTGCGAGCGATAAGCTCTTTCATAGTCGCCTCCATCAGAGCAACCTCGCTGGCCGTGAGTCCGTCGTGAGCGTTGCGCTTCTCTTGAAACCACTCGAAGACCACCTCCGCCTGCTGATATACATCGATTGTACCATCATCGTTTTCATCATGTGGTCTCAAACGACATCGCGCGAGCGTCGCACACAGCGCTGAGAACGAAATGTTGCGCGACTTGCTTCGATCGAAGAGCGAAAACGCCTGCCGCTGCGCCTGCCGACTCACGCCCGCCAACATGGGGAACAGTCGCACGAGCGCCGAGCGCCTCTCGATCCGCAGCCGCTCGTCTGCGTTGCTGCGGAAGAAGAAGCGCTTGCTGCGCGTCAGCAAGAAGTCTACATACGCCGGGTCATGAGGCTGTCCTTTCTCGGGATGACCGCCATGTCCGTTCTGGCGAAGCCCCGCACTCCTGCTAGTGCTGCTGCTGTCGCCCCGGTTCCTTCGCCGCGCTGCCGTCTTGCTCACGGCGTCATTCGGAACGAGCGGTGCCTTGTAGACCGCCAAGTGGACCAGCCCGCGCAGCACGTACAGCTCCGGGAGGCTCCACGAGTCGACAAGCCGCCGCTCACGCCGCTGCCGTCGCAGCTCCCGCAGCGCCGAGCTACGCGTGGGGTCCCCGCCTGCGGGGCGGCGCCGGCGCCGCTTGAACAGCCGGCGCAGCGGCGAGGCCGACGTCGACGACCGCGAGGAGGACGAGCGCGACGGCGATAGCGCCGAGTGAGCGCTCATCCTGCGCTCCGTTCACACTCTGGTAAGCACAGCAGTCAGAGATCGGCCGCCTCGAAGGAACGTGGGCCGCTAGAAATGTCGAAGGAAGCTCGACGAAGGCTGGCGGATGCGCGGAAGGAAACGCACCTGGAGAAAGTCCGGACGCGCTTGTCGCTGGGTGGCGGCGACGCTGATGATCAGGAGGAGGGGGATCCGCCTACCTGCGTTGGAGAGCGAGCGTGTAAGCTCTGGGAGTGATACCGAGGCCGCGCTTGCCCGCCGGTCCGTCGGTCGGTCCGTCGACTTGGAGGTGTCGGCTGTGTTCGTCGGCCTTTTCGCGCTTTGCTTCGCTTTTCTTCTGAGATTTTAGCAACTGCAACTTTGACGAAAAAATCACTTGGGAAAAGAAGGGAAACGAAAAAAATGCGCGACTTTTTTGTTTTCTTCCGCCCAAGGGGAGAGGAGCAGCTTTTGACTGGGCGTTTGTATGTGGATGACCCTTTTTGAGATAGGGGATTTTTGAGTTGATTGGCCAGCGCAAGTCTTTATTGCGATTTTTTGCGATTCTTGACGTAGAAAATCGAGACAAGTAGCCTGCAAGTCGCCAGGAGCAGCGGTCGAAACTTGTGAACGGCCGGTGCACGGCGGACCATGGCGCTGACCTTCATGAGCAGAGTTCGTAAAGGTATGCCAGTTGTTGCAGGCAGTGCCAGCATTTTGCCGGGCGCCGGAGTATTACGACACATTTTAAAGGGTTGCACCCACAATGACCAGTACAGTACCTACTGGTGTGAGAAAAAGTGAAAATGGTGGATGGAGCCCGAGTGGACGACGAGGGTGGAGGAGAAATCAGCGCGCGCAACCAACAAAGCTCAACAACTTGCTGGGGTTCACACCTTTGTATATGTACAGGTATGACGTTGTCATGCCCTATTTGTGAGCTCACACGTGGACAGACAGCGATCGTGGCAAGCGCATAGTAAAATTCAGATCCGCGTTTTTCGCTTGAAGATACGCGGCGAAGTTATCATTTTGCGTGTGGGACAAGAATTCAGTTCACCCACACAACTCAAGAGCGAACCCGCTCAATGCGACTGAAGCTTGCACGAACGCTAGCGCCGCTATAACAACACTCTACGGTGCCATATAGTACGCTGCAGCACAAGTGGCCGCATCTGGTCCACCATCTTTCCGCTTTCTCGCATCTGCGCCGTGGACCAGCCTCGCCCGACCAGACCACACAGCATCAGTGCTTCAACGCTCTCCAGCCGTACTATTCTCTCCAAGAGCAACCTTTCCGCTCGATAAACGTACTTGACTACCCGGTAGCCTCGGTACCTTGCCTTGCCCTCATTCGCGATCTTGAACCGTTGCCGCTGGCCGGCCGAGAAAGTACAGCGGCGATGGAGGCGGCCGACGTCTTCGACCGCGCGCGCGCGCTGAATGCGGCGCTGCCGGTCGAGCGACTGCGGCGCGTGCTGCACCTGTACCGCACATGGATCAACGTGGGCGGCTTCGATGGCGGCTTCGCGGTCTCCCGGCACGAGCTCGCGGTCGCGCTGGAGCTCCCGAGCGAGTGCGACCCGCGCGTCGAGTTCCTGTTCTGCACGTTCATCATAGAGCCCTCGCCGGGCCAGCTGCGCGTCGATCTGGTCACGCTGTTGACGACCGCCGCGCTGTTCAGCCAGGGGTCGCTGGAGGACAAGGCGGCGCTCGTGTTCTCGCTCGTGGACCTGGATACAGAGGACGACATCGCCGAGCACGAGCTGGCGCTGGTAATTGCGACCTGTAGTGACGGACTGGCGCGCCTGGGAGTCGTGGCGAGTGGAGAGCGAGTATCCGAGACTGACGCTGTGGCCATCGCGTACGAGGCGTTCGAGTTTGTGGGCGTCGACGCTGGCGACAAGATGAACTTCTCGGCGTTCATGAAGTGGCTCACATTCCACCCGCGTCCGCAGGCACTCTTCGACCGCCTCAGGTGCGCAGTATCGGTCTCGCTTGACGTGTTAGTCGTGCGTAGTACTGACCGTAGATCGTCGTATGCCGCAGCTGCATCTTCTCCATGTGCGACCTGGCTAAGCAGATGCAGTATGCCTTGGAGAATCACAAAAACTTGGCGGACGAGGACCCGTTGCGGTACTACGAATGGGTCCATCTCAAAGCGTCCAAAGATCAACTAGAGCACATCCATGTCGTCACTGGGCCTATTATTGGCAAGGTTCGTGCTGCCTGCTACCAACTGGTCGAATGTCATTGGGCGGCTGAGTGCACTATTGAAATGGCAGGTGACCGAATCGACGGTCAACATTTTGCTGGAAGCTGACAGAGACGCAGCTGTGAAGTATTTTGCGTTCCCTCATGGCGGAGCTGCAAAGAAGCGCGAAGGCATCCATGTGCAAGAATGTCGACTCACTGCATTCGACCCGCTGGTCATTTCGATGATAGGACTGTCACCGGGCACGACGTACATTTTCCGTCTGCTTGGTGTTTGCCGTTCCGACCGTGAGAAGTGTGTTGCCTCCTTCACAACGTTCCCTTCGCAGAGCTCGAGTGACGACACAGTGCACGATGGGAGCAAGAGTGTTGAACGACAACTGACCCTGAAGCTTGTCAACCATTTGGGTCAAACTGACTCAAGAAAATACCCAAATGATTGGATGAAGCAGATCAACACTCCCGTTGAAGTCAGTGCGGGGCCAACCGTCGTAGTGCACTACGGCTTGTGGATTCTTCGATCGCGAATTATGGTGATACTAAAGCGTCTTCAAGACCAGCAGAGGCAGGTAAGCGAAGCGCTTCTTTTCCTGCTCAGCTCACTCCGAGATCACTGCTAAACTATGCTCTCATTCAGGATCAAGAAACGCTTGCGGCCACGATCAGTGATATGTTAAAGGAGTGTTTTCGAGGCATCTTCGTCCACGCAGGAACGAGTTCGCTATTCCGTTCGAGCTCCAATTACTTCGTTGATTCCGCGGCGGACATTCTTGGAGAGCTGGTGCCGTCAGGAATGTTGCACACGCCGCACCTTCACCTCCTCCGAGCGATCACTCACCACGTTTGGAAGTTGTATATTGGCGCTCTGTGGGGTCAAACTGACGAAGACCTGCGCGCTTTCGACTTGTCGGGGATTGCTATCCTTATCCATTGCAGAGCTGTTACAGCGAATACGACTGTGGTAAGTGCTCAAGACTGTGTTACTAATGAGCTGGGTTCATTAACTGTGTTCGTCTTTTGTCCTTCTTGATGTCGTAGGACACAGCATCAGCTGTAGCATCACGGATTGCATCGACCGTGAAGGCTCTTCCGCTCGTCTCAAATATTGTCGTAGTTACCGACATGCCGTTGACCCCAGACCCGACTAAATCGACGCAAGCTACGTTCGATGAGGCGATTGCGTCGACGTATGCAGCGCAATGGACTCTGTTGCAGTCACTTGTTGAGCTCAACAAGGTGGAGCTGAGCACGAGGCTGTGTTTGGCAGCGTTTTCTCGCAATGGTGGCTACCAGACGTCGATCAGCGTAAAGAACACCAAAGTCACCATCAGTCAGCTGATATGCGGACCAAGCAACAGCATCTGCAACGTGCGGGTGGCGTCTCTTCAGGAACAGAGTCGAGGGAAGATAAGCTCTGGGACGGTGGCTATGCATCACAGTAAACTGGACCACAGACCTCAAATCGGGCAGATCGAATATTCATACGAGATCGACAAGGCAACGAAGAAGCGAATAGCAGCCGCTGGATCAGCTCGGATAATGCTCCTGCCACTACTATCTAATCAACCAGAGCTAACGGTAAGTTTGGTTGACGGTTGGTGTGGCCCATTGTCATCCGATGATGACTTTTAACTCACCCTGTCCTCCTACTTAGCTAGGCCCGGTGGTTGGCTTCGTCTCGCACTCATCTGCCAAGATCCTGGTTGAGATAAGCGACGATGTTGAAGTTGACTGCGTGCTCACTGGGCGTTTGATTGGCGACATGAAAGTCGCTCGGCAGTGTGCTCAAGCCCACAAACCAGTCGTTTTTGCTTTCGAAGGACTGAGACCTGGAACCGTGTATGATATCTCGTTCCCGGTAGGGCGCAGCTCTCATCAGTTTGACTGACGCTAACCTCATCACTCATGAGCATACCGCTGATGTTGTTGTGGCAGGGAATGGCGTCCGCAGTGGATGGAGCAATCGTGCAGACACTTTTTACGCTCTCCCCTGCATATCGGCTGGCAGTCTTGTCGGATGATGCCGCGCTCAATGGTTCCATTCTCGAATGGAGCGCAGCCTCCGATGCATCTTCTTTCCTGCACGACGTAGCCAACAACATTTTGAGCCCAGCTATCGACATGCAGGTGGATTTGGTTCTGCATCTCGGCTGCATTGCGTCCATAGCACAGACATTCAGCTCAATTTTGGAGTTATGGAGCGCAAAAGTCGCGAGAGCCCAAAGTCATGCAGAGCTTGAGAACGCTATTCGAGATTGTGTCCGGCGCCACTGGAACCTGATTGCGAACCGCGACATTTTCTCCCGGGGCTCGCATTGGTTCGCCGGTGTTGGAGTCGCGCGATCACTTCTCACGCAGCACGATATTCCCCTGGGGATCCTGCGCGATATCTATGGGGCGCTGCGCGGCTATGAACAAGTTGGAGCAGGCAGCGCGTCGGACATCATACCGGCCGAGCAAGTTGCATTTCGTCTGCAGCGTGGAGTGGTGCTCCTCGCACTTGACACGACGCAGGCTGTGATGGATAGCTGCGCGACCAATCCATTTGGCCAGTTCCCGGACACTCTGATATCTGCTCGGCAGTGGGAAGCCCTCGAGTATTGGCTCGGAGGCAATCTGTCAGCCGGTGTTGATGCAGAGGTCAACACCTTCATCATCGTTTGTGATCTTGGACTGGTGGACATCGTCAACACTGTGGACACGAAGGACTCTAGCCGCAGAAAGAGCACGCAGCCTCTGCCGCCTGTTGCGTCGTCATGGAACCAGCATCCGAGGGACCAACTTCGCCTCCTTGATCTAATCTTTCGCCGTCTGCACTCGGTACGCACTTGAAGGTCTTATTTGTTTCACACTCACGCTAACACCAGGACTAACACTGTGCTCTCCTTTCCAAGCAGATACCGAGATCCTGCGTGCTGTTTATTGCCAGTGGACCAATCTCTGCCTGCTACTCGGTCAGAGAAATCTCCACCGGTCTCACCTTTCAACACATCGAAGTTGGTCCAGTGTCACAAGCTGCAACACGATTTCCAAAGATTGCGCCAGGTCGTGGATCAATTCGGATCGGGGATCGCTATATGATCGAGTTTGATCTCGCTCGAGACCGCATGGAAACTCCTTCGAGGTGCCACTATTCGACAGTTGACATTATTTCGCATCCTCTCGGCCCCGACGCTTTTGTGCGGCACTACACCGACAGTCAGGCTACGGCGAGCATAATTGTCGGTCCCGTGATTGGACGGGTGACTACCAGGACGGCACGGATACTCATCGAGCTAGATCGTCAAGTCGAAAGGCTCATCTGCGCTCTTGTTGATCCTGCATCCAGCCAAAGGTTGGGACCGTCGGTTCGCTTCCTCCATCAGCGGGTTCATTCGCTGATCTAGATTGCTGTTTGTGTGCGGCAGGATCACGACTGAAGCTAATGTGAAGGCCTTCACTCCGACAATCTTGAAGATCGAGGGGCTGCGACCTGGGACTCGATATCGCATCGCGTTTGAGGTATACCGATGCTCTTCTGGCTCAACGTCTCTCGGTTGTGTGCGTGTGCTCTGAGTTCATCGAGTTCGTGTAACTTTCATGCAGGGTGTTATGAAGAGCGATGGCGACATCGCTGGCTGCGCCTACGTCAGCACACCGCCTCAATACCCCTTGGCGACCGAGTGGATTGTTGTCAACAACAACGTTGCCTCGGAGTTTATTGCCAAAACCAGCGCAAATGACCCCACGAATGACGGTAAATCGCATTGGGATCGCATTATGGTGCGGGGAATGCGCGCCTTCACCGCTCGGGCCAGTGGTATTGTCAGCCACAGGAATGGCGACACGCTCGGCCATCACGACGATGCCTTCCACCCTCGCTTCAACCCATGGCATCACATTCACGACGAAATCATGTCAGACCCGCTGACAAGTCCGCAGCTCCTACTTCATCTCGGCGGACAAGTTGACATGCGGTTAGCCTTCGCCGATGACGAATTGGTGGCTCTTGTTCAGCGTGTCGTACCATTACAGGCGCTTGGCGGTGGGCTAACCGACAAGCAAGTGGACTCCGAGCTCGACAGGATTCGTCACTACGTGCGCCACCGAATGCAAGAGGTGTACCGAGTGTACTGGAGTACACCACCCATGAAGGCAGCGCTCTGTCAAACCAGTAACTTTATGTTCCTCGACCTCGCGACTGACGTTTGCTTCACAAGCGCAGCTAGGCTTCGCGATCTGCTAGTCAAGAACAAGGTTCCTGGTGCGATGGAGCTAGATGAAGCCGCACTACATGGTGCCGCGAGCCTGCTGCAGGGTGTCGCGTTTGAACTGTGGCAGCTCTACCAAAACCAACTCTGGACCGACTTGTTAGAGCGCGACCTCGAGTTCGGCAACCGCAGCAACCTGAACAAGCTCGCGTTCGCGTCCACCTACGGTCTAACCCGTTTGGTATTCATGAACGCAAGTCCCGAGGTGTACGCATATTGCTCCAAGATGGAGGCCAGCAAGCATACGAAAGGTTCCGATCACACACCTTCAATGACTGGCACAGATGGCGGAAGCTCCACTAGCAGTGGGGACGCAGTGAATTTGTTTTCAACAGCGACGTGGAAGGTCCTCGATGAGGCCGTGGAGAATACCGCTGCGGATTCCAGCACCTCCAAACAAAAGTCGGTCGCCTCGAAGATTGTCATTCAGCAACTGGTGGTGGTGCTATCAGCCGATCTCGTTGAGTGGGGTGACACAAACGCGTATCCTGAGCTTCGCCCACACATCATTCGGTTGCTGGAGACTGTACTCGCGTGGAAGCAGCGCGATACTGAGAGGCGAGAAGTGACCATCATCGGGCGTAGTATCAACGGGTCGTCCATGAGCTACGCCATCACCGATGAAAAGACCAGCGAAAAGATCCGTTTGCTGGTCGTTGGCTCAATAAGTCGACCCCAAGAGCTGATCAAGGTAGCGAAACGATCTGCAGCGGGTTCTGCAACATCGAAGATACCTTCCTCAGTGAAAGGGTATTTCTCCAAGCGATTCACGTACCGCACTGCGATGAATGTGGCTGCCGCTGCGGGCAAGCCTGGAACAACGAAAGCGAGCAAGGAGTTGGTGCCAGGTTCATCCGCTTCAGCCCAGCATGCCGAGTCGTCTGCCCTCTATCGCACGTTCGCGAGCTTCCAGTACCTGACCGATCTCCGCCGCGGATTTCTCAACGACAACTTGCACTTCTTCCCGCCAAAGATCTCGCCCAAGGTCGTTGTTGGTCCAGTGCTCGGAAGAATGACGGCGTATTACGTCCGTTCGGCTATTCCCTCCGACATAGAGGCTGGTGGTACGATCGCTGGCAAGGCTGACAAGGATGTGAACCCCCAAGACGATCTGCCGGAGCATACGACGTGTTTTATTGCACTCCCAGTGCTGTTGGAGGTCGACGCGAGCGCTCGGGTCACCTGCATTGTGTCGGACGCGCTGGCATACCAGGAAATTCGCGTGACGGAAGAGCTGGCCCGCAATGTTCCACACATTTTCGCCATCTCGTCACTGCTTCCAGAGCGACGATACGTTTATCGCTTCGAGGTAAGCTGCTTGCCAACGTATGTCCTCAGCCAGAATGTGTTCCAGGAAGATGTACTAATGTTTTGGATTGATATGCATGCCAAATCAAGCAGGGCATTGCAAACGCTGACACCCGTCGGGGTAGCTTCCACACATCGCCGCCGTCCACATCGTTAGCGGCGACCAACTTTGTTTGCACGAGCTCCAACTTCCCCGAGCACTTGGATGGCTCCACAGACAGCTTGTGGGCACCTATTCGCGAGAGAGTGGCGCTACCATGGAGCGGGATCGACTTCGTAGTGCACGTTGGCGGCCAAGTTCCTTTACAAGAGGCCGTGACCGAGTGCACCGAGTGGGCTTCGCGTGAGCTGAGGCGGAAACGCAGATGGAGGACACCTATAAATGGCAATGCTGGTGATCAAGACGAATGCTCTCGTCTTCGTGGGCAGATCCGCAAGCGAATGCAGCAGCACTACCGTCGCGTATGGAACCTCCCGAACATACGAGAGGTGCTCGCGAGCTGCAGCAACTGGTTTCTGCGCTCTCAGGCGGATGTCGCGCCGTTCTTTGGCGCACATTACGGCAACGATGAGGCGAGCGATAATTTTGACGCTGTCACAACAAGTCGAGCTGCCCGGATCGTGTTGGAGGAAGCCAAGCGCGTGGTCGCCGACTACCAGCTCGCGTTAATGCGAGACGTGCCGGTCGGTAACGGCGAAGGCACCGTTAGCACCGCGACCGCTGTCGATACCGAAGACCCGGTCAGTGAAAAGAAAAAAGTCGACAGCGCGCCACCACCACCACCTCAAGAGGGGCTCGAGCCCAATTCGAATCAGATGCAAGCGCCTCCACCACTGACAGCGCCACCACTGGCAGCAGAGAGTGAAGTTGCAGATGCCGAGGACTGCACTGCGCAGTTGGTGCAGCACGGGAACACGGCGTTTTTTGTGTGTGACATGCGCAGCGCCCGCCCTGATGACGTTGTGACGTGCAATGGTCGGCTGCAAAAGCCGCTCACACCGCAGGAGCACGCGATCATCGGTGAGCGGCAGTGGCAACTGCTAGAGGTACGCCCAACGTCCAATATCCAATCACCGCTGCTTGTGTCCCGCTTCACATAATCGCGTTGTTCCGCTCATGTCCATACAGAACGCGCTCAAGGTCAAGAAGACACACGCGTTCGTGCTGCTTCTTGAGCTGCCGTTGGTCCTCACGAGCGCCGAGCATATCGACAAGATGCGGGAGGAGCAACGTCCTGGAAGCCAGCGAGGAGCGAAAGGCAGTGGATGGAGGCTCTACGACCTGTTGGAGCTAACGCAGCACTGGGTCTCGTGTCGGCGGCAGCTCGAGCAGCTGCTTTACGTGCTGTTCCGCTGGAAGCTCAAGCGACGCGGTCGTGACGTGCTCGTCGTCAGCGGTGCAATGCGTATCGGTATCGACTCGCTGGTTCGTGACGCGCAGTCTGGATTGTCGCTGCGCAGTGTATCGGTGGGCCCCATCACTGCCCGGGTCGAGCCGTTCACGCTGCCCACATCGGGCGTCGCCTGCCCCGAATTCCTGCCCAAAGCTGCTGCTTCAGCATCCGGGGAGACCAAGAGGACAAGCGACTTGCGGTTCACGTTCACGCACTCGACGCTGGTCGCAAAGCGTAACTACGTGCTCGCCCAGGTTGCCATCCAGCATGATGACCCGAATCACACTGAAGACGCGGATGACGACGACGGTTATAACAACGCCAACACCAGTCTCTCGGCGCTCATCAACGCCATATTTGTATCCGCGCTTGATGCTGACCCTCTCCAGAACCCCGAGGGGCTAGCGATCGCACCGTCAGCCCACCCGGTTGACATGTATCGGCGTCCGCCGTCCTGGTGGAAACGCTACATCCCTATGGGCAAGAGCGTCTTCTGGGACGACACGGTGGCACTCCGTGCGGACTCCGACGACGAGCTGCAAGCGCTTAGCAGCTTCATCGATGCGGACCGCGCATTAGCATCCGCGCTCGAGGTGTGCTATGATAAGTACCAGTTCGCTGAGGCCGCACGTCTGGAGGAACTGCGAAGCACGCACGCTCGGCAGCGGCTGGACCTCACGGCGAGCCTACGGCGCGTGTTCACTGAGCTTTGGAGGCTGATACCCGACCAGAAGCGCCGACGCATGGCCTTCATCCTCGACCCGTACGTCTCGGAGCTGCTGCTGGACCACGTACGCACTGGTGATGCGACTATGTCAAGCTTCTTGGACGGTGGAGCCGTCGAGTTCAACGCGTTCGCGAGGCTTTGCCGCTCGGTGCTGTGGAGCGCATGCCTCTTGCGTCTGAGCGTGACGCTGTGCGAAGAAGACCAGCTCAAGGAAGCGCGAGAGCGATGGCGCCGGCGGAGGCATCAGCAGCAGCTGAAGCAGGAGGCGGCTGCAAGCCAGCACACAGCGAGCTCGGAGTCAGCTCCGACCGCAGAGACGACCAAGGAGGCGCGCAAGCTGGATAAACTCGAACGGAAGCGCGCCGAGCGACTTCGTGAGGCCGAGGAGGAGCTCGTGATCGCGCACGAGCAGCAGAGACTGAACCGCCTCGCCGATTCCGGGGCCGCTGCCGACGCCGAGGAGTTCACGCGCGCGTCAGTCGCGCTTGAGGTCCGCATCCGCGCGCTAGACGAGGCCAAGAAACAGCGCGAGGCCGAACGCAAGATGCGCAGCGAGCACAAACAACGGAAGCGCGAGACCAGCGACGGAGATGCCGGCAAGAAGAAGAAGGAGAAGCCGACGCAGGCGTAGCTTGATGACTCGCTCGACTGGTAGGGAACAGAGATAGCGGTTAGTGCGGAAAGCAACCAACCTACCAAGGGGAGTAAATAGCTTTGTCTTCTTCTGACATACACATGCAAAAGAGAGGGGGACATGACGGGTCCACGGACGGCCCACGCGACAAACTACTTACTGCCTAATGCCTAGTACTACTACTACAAGTGTCGACACCCTCGCGCTTCAACCAGACCGCCACAGAGTCCGATCACGCGTTCAGCGCTTCGCACTCGTCGATCCAGTCCGTGTACACGTCGATGGGCGCGCTCAGATCTGCGCAGTCAGTCAGCACCACAGCTCACGTTAGAAGGCGTCTGGCGTCCCGCAAGGCGGCGCTGCGCTCGACACGCACAGTGGATGGGCGTCTGGAACGACTCGGTGCATACGCGGCACGACAGGTGGCCGATATTGCGCTCGCGGTCCCTGCAAACAGCACGCGCATTCCGTCAGTGGGCGCCATTCCAGCCAGCCACCAGTCGCCATGGGTACGCTGGGGTTATCCCGCGCCTCCGGGGCACGCACATTTTGCACTCGACAGCCTCGTCGTGCGAGCAGAAGGGGCACTTGAATACGGTGGACACGACCTGCTTCTTCTTGGTCGAGATCTTCTTGGTCGTCTTGGCGCGCCGCCCCATTTCCTCTCTGGTTCCTGGCCGCTGGAGCTGCCGAGTCGCTTGGGTCCGAGTGTCGAGTGCGCTTGGCGGGGCAAATTGCAAAGTGGGGGTACACTGGCCAACTGCGAGAATTAAACCAAAGTCGGGAAAGAAAACCAAATAAACCTAATAATGGGTTACGGTGCGAGTGGGAAGGAGGTACGATGGACCCAATCACCCAGAAAATTACGTTATGGACTATTAGTTTTGAAAATGGGATAAACTGACAGCTTTGAGAGAAAAACACATGCAAGAAATAACAACCACAAGCCAAACCAAAGGTTCGCCTCGATCCATCTCACATAGTTTGTTCATTATCAAACAAGAAAGATAATCAATTGATCATTCACGACACTGGCGCGCAGAAGGCCAGCCAAGTTGCTTGGTTCATACCATTATCATAACAACCACTAGAGTCCACAATCACTCTCACGACGCTACAGTTACTATACGCATCACACACTACTCCACACCGACACACATACCATAGACTTAGGCCGACGCCAA
>JAASGW010000318.1:0-33739 GCA_023334395.1 Phytopythium sindhum
GGGAGGAGGGTGGACGAGTCTCTTGATCGTGGGTTTGTTCTCACAGTGGTAAAACACGCAGAGGCCTAAAGTGATGTGGGTGCGCGATCAGCACTGTTCGTAACAAGCTTGAATGATTAGAGGCTCCTTGATCTAATTGTACAACCAGTTTGAGCAATCAGTCAAATAGTGGTGGTGGTGGTGGTGGAGTAATTTGAATGTTCATCGTCATAATAAACCGAAAGAGAGTGTATGAACAACCAATGCAGAAGATCTGAAAATGATACTGAATCATATGGAGGACACGACCCAAGAGACACCCATGTCTAACAGAGAACGACTGTGCCACTGACATTGTACCAGTCACCTTTCTCTCGTTTCTAATTTAAAATCTTTTGACATAATTTGTGATAATCTTTCTAATTATAGCTAGTCTACAATGAAAAATTGAGATTAGCATCCTATACCATTTTTTTAGTCAGTATTTATTTCAAATTAATTCAAAAATATTTCTTCTAATTTGTAAAAGATATGCTAACATGTACCATAGTTAAAATGAAGCATACTATCTGCTAAATTACTTCAAATGTGAACCCAGAGCCGCTACGAGGCTCTTTTGTGTCCCCTACTCGCTATTTTAACCTAAAAAGTGCGCAACTAGTCAGTTGACAGCACCGCGTTTTATCATAAGTTTTACAATATTTTGATGCACTTTCCTCCCCATCATCTCGCGCTACTTATTCCACACATTTCCCAAATTTACAGTCTATACAAACCCTAAGTAGTTCCCTCACTCTCTCATCCACCTGCCTCTCCCCCCCCCCCCCCACACACACACATTTTTCCTATATCTTGCATTCCCTATACTCTCAGAACCCTAAGACGTGTCAACTCTATAGATCAACATGCAAACAAAACAAAAAAGAGATGGTCCGGTGTATTTATCCAGAGGAAAAGGGAGGGAGGGGAGGGAAAGGGAGGGGGGGGGGGACGAAGAAGGTGGAGGGATAACCGCTGCCGCATTCGCCCAACTTCTTTCGCCTGGAGAAGTATTCCCCCCCCCCCCCCCCCCTACACGGTCTGCTCTACCTACCGCCCTACCTTCCCCCTATCCGGTAGAGCGATGGAGAGCCCGTCAGCCGCCGATATGGACGCCCTACACGTCCGCATTGATCCGGAGGACGTCGGGGATGAAGCGTCGGAGCTGGCGCGCAGCCTACCGGAACTCATCGCGGAGCTCAAGAAGCTACGCGTCGAGATGGACAAGAAGACCAAGCTCTACGACCAACTCGTGGGCTCTAAGGCGCTGCCCTCCACCGGTGGGGCGCTCGATCGCTTCAACGAGCGCCAAAGCCTCTTCACGCCCTTCGCGGGGCCTGAGACCGAACGCATCAGCATCACCGGAGGGGAGAACGCGCTACGTGGAGACTTGTCTACCGCGTCCCACGGCGGTAGTTCCACGCGCTACAGCGACTCGTTCTCGTCCCGCGCGACATCTCACGCGGCGGGCACCGGGCGGTACTCGCACCCGAACTACCGCTACCACCAGTCGCAGCAATACCAGCGGCCGACGGCGCACCTCACGCTCGCGCGGCAGTCGTCGGCGGGCCACAGCATGGGGCTCAACGGTGGGAGCGCGTGGGACTACTCGGTCATGTGGGTGAGCGGCGAGTGCGGCATCTCGCTGCGCAACTTCTCGGCCAACAAGGTGGGCGCGCAGATCGCGGTACTGCAGCATGCGGACGGCGTGACGACGGGCATCGCTAACTGCCGGCTGGGCGACCAGCTCGTGACGGTCAACGACGAGCGCGTGGATGGCCTGCGCTTCCGCGACATTGTTCAGAAGCTCAAGACGACGCGCCGGCCCATCTCGCTGGGCTTCCGCACCAATCAGAACGTGCAGACATCTCCCCGCTCGTCGTCCGGTCCCTCGTCCTTCACGCACACGGCGCCCGTGACGCACGGGTCCTTCCGCCAGTCGATGGCCACGACGGCGCACGCGTTCGGCGAGGACGAGCTGGCCGACCGGCAGACGACCTCGTCGTCCACGTCCTCGACGGGCACACTGTCGGACGACGTGGAGCTCTGGTGCAAGGAGCAGGAGGAGATGCACTCGGGCCTGCTCGTGCTGCTCACCGAGACGGTGCTGCGCTGCGAGAAGCTGCAACAGGAGCACCTGGACCAGCTGCAGAACCTCATGCAGCTTTCCCCCGGAGACGCGGACAACGAGTCCGAGACGAGCAGCAGCAGCCACGACAAGCTGCTGGCGCTCACGTCGCCCATGTCGGCGGCCTCCTCGTCCGCCGCCTCCTTCTCGCGGAGATCGCCCGAGGACGAGCCCAGCCGGCCGTCCACGCCGCCCAAGCGCGCGCCACCGCCGCCCGTGCCCGTGGACGGCCAGCTGGCGCGCCAGGCTGAGAACTTGGTGCTATGAATCGGTGCGCGGAGCGGGTCTGTCGAGAACGAGGCCACGTTGTAGATAGGAGAACAGCGCTGAGGTAATACATGTGTGATTTTGTTTGGTCTCGCCAACGTGTCGTCGCACCTCCAATCATCCCATGACGACACCAAACAGCCAACCACGAGCGGTCGAGGGACGTGAGGATCAACGGCACCAGCTCGAGCTTGGACTACCAACTCCTGGGGATGAACTGGCGAGGGGGAGAAGAAGTGACCGACCAAGTCGGACAGCCGTCGACGTCGGTGGCATCGATGGCGGCGGCAGACAATCCCATTAACACGACCACATGCAGCTAGTCTCCGGCATCGTCTCGCGGATAGCCGACGCGTACTTGTAGATCGGCGGCTTGCTTCGTAGGACGGATGGATTTTCGTACCGCCCGCAGCCTGACGGCGTGGACTGCCCGTTGTGTCCGGTGGAGGCAGTAGATTGGCTATACCACGCCACGTCTCTCTCGTCCGCATGTGAGACGACCGACGGTCTCCTGGTTCCTCGATCCATCTGCGACCACGGCACCCTCTTCTCTCCCCTCCTCCTATCCTTCTCCTCTCGCTCCGATAGCCGCTGCATGGAGCCGGCGTTGGTCGTGGGAAGGGGGCGACAGGCGCGCCCGTCGTCGGTGCATCAATTGAGCGGCGAAAGGAAGGATCTGCTGCAGCTTCGTGTCTTGGCATGTTGCTCGCTGGACTCTCACTTCGCCGTGCGATGATGAGAGAGGGCCGGACGGCGGGAGGACGGCATCAGGGGGCGTTGATCTCGGACGTGGGAATAGTATTTCGCTCCTCAGCGCCTCCGCGTTTCAGCAGGCCCTTGGTCGGCGTTTCCTTCGAGAATCGAATGTTTGGACGCGCGTGAAGAGCTCAACAGGGGCGGACACCCTACGTGCCCCACCAACTCGTCGACAGCGGAGACTCCAGCAAGCAGTCTCGGTACGCCACAATCCCATGGTGGACGGAAGGGCCCTACCCAAGTAGCCAGCCTCTAGAGGAGGAGCAATGCTGTCCAACTTCTGTCGAGACAAGTCGCATGAGGACGGCCTCGACCGTCTACTGGACGCCTGCGATGTGGTTTAGTGATGATGCGCATTAGTCAGTGGGGAGGAGGGCGGACCCGCCCGCTCCCTTTGTTGTGGGATTGAATACACACTGTACAGGTGGGAAATCAGGGGTGCGTCCTCAGTGAGCGATCTCTCCCCTTGCGACAGCGGCATTGGCAGCGGCCGCCGTCTTTCCTGCGCGTTCTACGACCCACTACCGTCTCGCCCTACGCTATGCATCCTACAGAGTGTAGCCCTTCGAGTGCCGAGAGGTTCTAGAAGATGTCGAAGCTTCTGGCCGACGTCGTTCTCCTCCGCCGACTTGAGTGAGTCATTGGCTCACCGTCAGTCCACCGTATCAGATATAATAACTTAGTGTAGTCCATTGTAAATGATTCACCCCACGTTGATGTTGAAGCCGCAAGTATACCACTCCCCATTTTCATTCAGAAGAAACAAATAAAAGTAAAACTTTGTCGACATCGGTTCTCTATCTCCGCCCTCCGTGCCCTTCGGCGTGCGTCGCCAACGACACCACCTCCCCCCCCCCCCCTGCCAGGTGAGCGGCGCCGCCCCACCGCTCGTTCTGCTTAGTGCTCTCCCTGCTTTCCTAAATCGAAGCATTGCGCTTTAAAGTTTGAGCAGCGTGCTCGAGGTGTCCTCGGATAGAGCGCGGGACACATAATCAACTCGTTCGGCGTGCCAGTGCCATTTCTATTAGACCGAGGAAGGTTGCAAGCGTACAGTATCGCGCAATGTATCGAACGAGTAGTAGTACAGTCCTGTCCGAGGCGGCGAATCTCAGCGAATTCCGAGCGGAACACGCGTGACACCTCGGCAGACAGGAGGGAAGGAGGTGATCTGGCCATCGGAGGAATGATCGGGTGGCTCGAACGCCATCTTCAGTCGCAACTTGGACGGGTGACGCGCGCTCTTCCTTCCGCCCAGGCAAATGCGCACTACACCACGTGCGACACGAATGGTTCGGTCCAAGTACCGACATATCGATAACCACCTTCTCGATACATAATTCTATATCAAAAAGATGGAATGGAGGGCGAGGGTATAGGAAAGAGGGCAACTTGAAGTGCAGAGTGAGCCCGTCGGCGCAGTGGGGCCCCACAGCGGAGAGTCCCCATCGTACCAAACCGCTTGGTCCCCACGTAGTGGGTGGAGTTCGTAATCTCCAGCGGAAGAGGACTCTCCAGTATTCCAGTACTGCAGTGTAGTGAAGTGTAGGGCGATAGGTGACGGGCAAGAGTATCTTTTCTCGCATGCGCGTCCAACCGGCGACTCTCCATCTTGATGATATGATTTTTCCACGTTTTCTTTCACAATGAGTGCGTATCCTGCTCGTATCGTCTCTCTCATGCTCGCTCTACCGCACTACCTCTCGCCCTAATGGTAGGGCGGAGGCTCGAGCGTCTTCGGAAGCTCTCCACACCAGAAGAGAGCGCAAGGCGGCTCATTTTCGAATTGGATGCGCCCAGCGCACGCCGCCACCCGGAGCTCCTTGACCCGCTTCACCGGACGAATGGGCGAGACGACGCCGTCGCCGACCCGCAGCAGCAACAACAACAGCTCGCAGCCGGGCTCGAGTCACGTGTCCTTCCGCTGGACGGGCGACAGTGGCTGTCGCGGCGCCTCCGCGCCGCTCTCCGAGCTGTCATCGTTGTCGTCGCCTTCCGGCGGTGACGATGCCATGAGGACGCGTCCGACGTCACCGGACTGGGCGTCGCAGCTCGCCAACGTCACGCGCGTGCACTTCACGTACCAGGACGAGGCGACGCGCACGCGCATCTGCAAGAACGCGCAGGCGCTGGTGGACGGCCTGCAGCGCGACCGCGAGTCCACGACGGTGAACGCGCAGGTGGCGCGCAAGGCGCTGCGCTACCGAAAGCTCATGGACCGCTTCAGCGAGCTGAACCCGGACGACACGTCGGTCGACATCTCGGCCTTCCTGGGCATCGAGTGGCACCGCGTCGTCGCACAGGGGTCCTCAGACACCTCCGAGACGTCCGAGTCCTCCCAGTCGTCGCGCACCGACGACAGCGACGGAGCCGAGAAGAGCGAGTCGCCCACCCACGCCATGGTGGACTTGTAGGGTGGGTGGGGTGGTCGTTTGTGTGGATGAGTGTTGTGTGGAGAGCAAGCGAATGCGTCGACGGGGATTCGGGAGTGCGTCTATTTAAACCAACAGAGAGAAAGAGGAGGAGGAGAGAAGGAGGAGAGAGAGAGCAGCAGTGATGGCAACAAGTGCTGATGAGCTAAAACGCAATGGCGAATGAGTCTGTCGACCACGATCTACTTGTATCGGAATGGGATCCTCCAGTGTTCTACTAATGGCGCGCGTCTAGTACTGAAGTATTGGCTATGTTGAAGCGAAGATATGGGTCGCATCAGATCTGATTCTTTCCTGGAGGTATCAGATGACCTTATTTTAGCGTTAAATGACGACAGATTACCGATAATCCGTATCGGCTTGCTCACAATGCCACACTCCCCAACACACCAGAAGAAGATCAGTCAAGAATGGCGAGCGCAGGTACCTCGTTGCTCCGCTCCTTCGAGACCTTATCGGTGCGCAGAACTAAATGCGCGCTTACTGCTGTACTACGTTGCTACCGGTATCTGTAGACGCTACAATGACCGCCGTCGACGCCGCGCCGCTCGACGCGCAAGGTGAGCCCTCCCGCTCCTCCGCTCTCGCATTAGTGATGCCGTACTTGGATCGATGAACTCACGAGGCTGTTCGATGTGTGCATGTTCGGTTTTGTGTTGGCAGCGACGGAGGGACTGCGCGTAATTGACTTCTCGGGTGCGCTGCTGGACCAGACGTACGTCGTGCAAGTCTGGGCGCTCGCGAACGCGCTGTTCGTGTGGATGGGCTCCGGCACCGCCAAACCCGCGCTCAGGTGTGTTTGGTTACCTTTCCTCCTGCATTACGCTCTGCATTATTGGGTCGTGGTGTTCTTGTGACTAATGCGGATGGTCGTGGACGAACGGACGCGCAGCTCGCTGTCGACGGCGATCGCGACGCGCTACAGCCCCATGCCGCTGCTCACGTCCATCGTGGGCGCGCCCGAGATGGAGGAGCAGCAGATCGCGCAGCGGCTCGCGCGGCGCTCCGGCCGCCAGTGCTTCGTGTCCTGCCAGCTGCCCGACCACGCGCCCGAACTCTTCTCCTTCGTCGAGAAGCAGCTCCACCAGCGACTCGCCCAGGAGGGGCTGCTCCCGCCCTCCCAGCCCTCCCCGTCGTCCTAGGGAACGTAGCAGCGGGCATATCAATGCATCGTGATCCCAAATAGTAAAGCGCAATGCATGAAGTGCCAGGGATGGGCCGAAGGTGTTGTCAATGCATGCAGATCGAGCAGCTCCCCATGATGCCGAGGAATGCTTGCGAGTCAACTGTCACGATCAGATTGGTCAAAAACATGCTCACAGCATTATCTCAACCAATTATACAGCATATTGAAGGTAGAAGCCCATTTTGATTGGTAGAAATGCAGCATCGCACGTTCACCCAGCATTTTGCCAAGCCAAAGCGCGGAAGAAGCGGCCGATCCGATCGATCACTAGCATATTCGCTCGCTGCTCGCTGCGTGTGCAGAGGCCCAAGGCCAGGATTGAGGGAGACGAAGAAGCATGGTACTGCTGGGTAACGTGGCGGTGGACGACGCCATCCGGCTTGTGGGCGTGGAGCTGAGCCGCAACAACCAGAGCGTTGTGCTCGGAACGTAAGACGCGCCCCCACCGTTTGATGAATGCGCCCGAACATGCGCCTTGACGTCGCCTTGTGTGGTACTCAGGACGCCCGCAGAGAAGGAGCTGCTGGAGCGGCACTCGGTCAAGGGCAAGCAGCGCTCGTCGCTTGGCTTCCTGGTCGGCGGCGCCGTCATGGGCGGCCTCTGGCGCTGGTCGGGCAACAAGCGCCGCGTGCTCGGGATGCTCGCTACCATCTGTGCGTCTTCTTCTTCTTCCCTTGTCGATGACCCAACGCGCTCCCTCGATGTCTAACAGGAGCTAATGATGTCTTGTGCTCGTGGTTGGTACGGCAGCGGGCGGCGTGTTCGGCATGACGTACGGACTGCTGAGCATCCGCCGCGGGCTGTTCACGGAGCTGCTGACGCTGCCGGCAGACCAGTCGCCCTTCGCTGCCCGCGCGCGCAAAGTGTACGAGATGATGCGACCCGCTGTTTGTCGCTATCGCTCGGGTGGTAGCTGACGTGATGGTGTGTGGCGGTGATGCAGACTCCAGGAGAAGGCCCCGGACAACGACTTCGTCAAGGAGCTGCGCGAGCGCATGAGGAACACAGCCGGCGGCTTCGAGTACGTTCCGCCTCCATCGTAGTGGTATAGATCGCTACAAATGATCTTACATGATCGTTCCTTCTGTAGTGACGCGTGGGACTCGACTGCAGAGGCAACGGCGGCGTTTCCTCCGCTCCCGCAGGCACCGACGCGCTCTCCGCGTCCGACGCAAGCGTTCCCGCCTCGCGACCCGCCGACGGAAAGTAACGAGTCGGACGGCTTCTTCTCTGCGGACATCAACACGGCCCAAGGCCGTTCGCCCTTCTTCGTGTTCGGCGGCCGCGGAGAGAGCGACAACGACGGCGTCGACGCTCGCGATCGCGACCTGCCGCCGCTCTCGCGCGATCCGTACGCTGCGTACCCGTCTACGAGCACGTACCGCAGCAGTCAGCCGCGACCAAATGGTGTGATCAAGCGCGATGAAGACGAGTACTTCTTCGGCGTGCCGAGCGACGAGGGCGACACACCCGCTCGTGCGACGTCGTGGGAGGAGATTCGCCGCCGCGCTGCACTGCGCGAGCAGGGCCGCAAGTGATTTCGATCAGCATAGATTATGTTGACTGGTGAAGCGCAAAGCAAACAGAGCGAGAAAGGTATGGCTGATAACAAGAACACAAAGCAAGGACACAGTTTAACGATAAGCGACAGCCCCGTCGACCGCTGAGGCACTTGTCGGCGTGCAAAGCGGATGACGCCAACCACAATGAACAAGCGGTGTCAGCGTTTAAGAACATAGGCGATCCACGGCCTCCCAACTTTAGTGCTCCATGATGAACTCCATCCAGCTACTCTGGTCAATGGCCTCCTGTGCAGCGGATTCATCAGCAAACCAGTCGCCAGCCTCAGCAAAATACTTGAGTTGTTGATTCGCCGATGCCACTCGTCTTCGTTCTGGTCTCAACTGGTTGTACTCGTCCCGCACCCTCGTCGCTTGTCGAATATATGCTCGCTTGACTCTGCCAACAATCAAGTATTCGCCAACTTGGCGTCCGGGGTACAGGTCTAGTTTGGCAGCTCTGATCTCGTAGAGGATACCGTTGGGTGCATCTGGTTCCCCCACCGAATCGCGTGCGCCTTGTTCGAGAACTTTGACAAGAATGGACTCGGGAAGGAAGGATCCCAGGCCAAATGCCGCTGCCGTTGCCTCGCAAAATCTTCATCGCTCTGGAAATGCGGCGAGCCACGGGGCTTGAGGCACTTGACATGTTCGGCGTCAGGCTGAACGCGCCAGACTGTCCGGATACTCATTGTTCTTGGGCGTTGGGGAGGCTTGGTCGTGTACGCAGGAGAGATCTTTTCGCAATGTGAGGGACGCGATCGAGCACTGCTTCATCGAGAACATTTTCAGACAGGGAGTGACTGTCAAATGATCAAAGAACGCTGTGACTGCTGTCATGTACCGTAGGTATGCCGAGCAACACGGATCTGAATCGCCTGACAGACCTGTCTCGCCGACTGGTCGCGACTTGGGGTGCCACTCGTGAATCCATCCTTGGAAGTGGCGATGAACAACAATATTAGCGCCGGGAGCGCTCCCGATGGCAGCGACATGGCCATCTCGTTCCAGAGCAGCGGCGGCCCGCAGTCAGCCGAGGACCTGGCGGTGTTGCGCGCGATCGTGGCACGGGAGCACGCGCTCGACCAGCTGCTTGACATGTGCTGCACCTTTGACGAGAAAGACGCGGCAGCAAGCAGTGATGCGTCCGAGTTCCCTGGTGTCAGCGAGGATCTACTTGAGCAGCTTATCCTGGTGCGTGCGCTATCGATCGACGTGGTCGAGCGCATCGCGGGCTGGCGGCGGCGCATGGTGCAGCACCTGCCCTTCGTCTGGCGGCGCGTCAACTACCTGCTCAAGATGACGAGCGACCTCGACTTCGTGAGCAAGAGCCGCATCGCCACGAGCGCACTGGGCGGCACGAGGTTAGCGAGGCGCAACCCGTTCGCTACGATCGGCGGACTGGATCACAGTATGCGCGCGCTCTGGGCGTTCGAGCTACCCGAACCCGACGACATTCCTGTGCTGCTTGATGCGGCTGCGTTCGGCGGCAGCGCGCGCGTGCTGGACCAGCCGACGCGACTCCGACTGTGCGAGGGACTCGTGCTGTACGAGGAGCAGCGCTTCGGTCGCTTCCCAGCTAGCGCCGCGGCTGGTGACCACCGCCTCAAGTCACTCGTAAAACGCGAAGCGGAGTTCGCGGCCAAGTCGCGCTTCGGTGCCGTCGGGAAGGCGCAAAATGCTACTGCTGAGTGAAGGCGACAACCCTCATCTGTGGCAATCACTAGAACACAACGACAAGAGCACACAACCAACAGCCAGCATACGCATCCAACCCATGCAAGTCACGTTACCATATCAAGTGCGCCGTTATAATAGCCGTCGTGTCGGCGGTCTCGCCTCACCTTCTCATTTCCTTGCTCCTGGTATCACGCGCCGTACTTGGTGAGATCGAGCGTGAGCGACTGCGAGCGCTGCGACGAAATGTCCTTAGCAATGCCGACGAGCGCGTCCGCCTTCTCGTAGAACGAGTCCTTGAGCGAAATCACGACGCACTGGAAGTCGCAGTTGGCGATGTAGGTCGACACTTTGTTCACGTTGACGTTGTCGAGTGCGGCATCCACCTCGTCCAGTACGAAGAAGGGCGACGGTCGGTAGTTGTGGATCGCAAACAGCAGCGCGAGCGCAGCTACCGTCTTCTCTCCGCCCGAGAGCTGCTCCATCTCGCGGAAGCGCTTCATCGGCGGCATGGCATTGTACTTGACGCCATTCAGATACGGTTCTTCCGTGTTTTCGAGGCTCAAGTACGCCGTGCCGCCCAGCGGATGCTTGGAACTCTTGGTCAGCTGCTTGTATGTCGAGTCAATGACGCCGGAGATGTGGTTAAACGCCTCCATGAAGCGCTCATGGCGAGTCGCCTTGACTTTTTCGAATGCGGCGGCCGCGTCCAGCGCCTGCTGCTTAATACGATCCAGGTCGCCTTCCTCTTTCGAAATGCGCTTCTGGATCTCGTCGAACTTGTCTAGCGCACGCATGTTGGGCTGCATGCGCTCCAATTCAGACAGCAGGTCGCTGATCCGCTCTTCATAATCCGCATTGATCACGTCGTACTCGTGCTCGTCGGCGACGGTGTTTGCCTCGGGCAGCGACGAAAAGTCGATCTCTTGACCGGCGTACGGCTCGACGGCCTGGTTAGTCAGCACATGGTCGAGACTGTCGCGTCCGCTGAGCGTACCGCTGGTGGCACTACTTACGGCAGAGTTGCTGGCGTCCTCCATCTCCACATCTTCCATGTCAACGTCGCCATCCGCGTCATCGTTGTTCCTGGTGCGAGTGCCTGTGGCGCGTTGACGCTTGACCGGCAGCGTCACATGATCCAAGGACGCACGTTTGAGGATCTCCTTCTTCTGATCCTTCAAACGTTCCAGCACTGACTCCTCTGCCGCAACCTTCTTGAGAGCGTCGTTCTTCTTGTTCTCGTACTTGACCTTCTTGTGCGCGATATGTCGTAACTCCCGCTCACACTCGTCCAGGCTCGTGGACAGCTTGGCGTGTACGGCTTCTTCTCCTTGCTTCTTCTTAGCAAGACCCGATATCTTCTCCGCCAGCTCGACCTCTTCCTTCTGGAAGCGCGCCACATTTTGCTTCTCCTCCGCAGCTTTTTGCTGAGCTGCGATCGCGGGCTGATCGAAATCTTGAGCTTCGAGGTATGCAATCTGTGCAGTGTACGACAAACGGGAGTTAGATTCCACATCGATGTAAAGGATATTGATCCACGATCAATCATTACCTGTGCCTCGAGCTTGGCCTCGTGCTCCGTGATCTTGCGCTTCATCTCCATGTGCTGCTGCTGACGCTTGATCACCTTCTCCTCGTACACACGAACGCTATCGACGCCAATCTGCTCACTGAAGTCGGCAAACATTTCATCTTCGACGCGGTGAATTTCGTCCTCAAGCGAAGAAATCTTGCCGCGGCGAGAGTTTACAGACGCTTGGAACTTAGCAAGCTCCGGCTTGATGGACTCTGCAATCCGCTTCCCTGCGTCGTCGATTCTCACCTTGAGCATCGGCTTGCGGGACTCCGTCGTCACCAGGTCGGCCTTCGCGTATTTGAGTCGGTTGCGCATACCCTCCATCTGCGTACGGAGACTCTCTAGCTTAGCGTACGACGCGCCATGGCGCTCAATTGACTGGATCTGCTCCGTCAACTCGTCCTTGCGCTGTTGCGTGGCTTCAATTTCCTTCTCGTCCCACTTGCCAGCGCGTTGAACGTCGCTATGCGTGCGACCTCCGGTCATACTTCCGTTCTTGCTGACGACCATACCACTCAGAGTCACGGCCTTGACGCGTTCGTTCTGACGAAAGCAGAGATCCCGAGCTATGTCGATCGAATCGCAGACCACCGTGTCACCAACCGCGTAGTGCAGCGCTGGCTCAATCTCCGGATCGCATTCAATGACGTCGACCACCAGCTTGACGTTGTCACCGAGGCTTCGGAAACGCTCGTTGATCGGCTTGACGCGGATCTTGTCCAGTGGAATGAACTGAGCGCTGCCCGAGCGCGAGTCGCGCAGGTACTGGATGCATTCTTGTCCGGTCTTGTAATCCGCCACGACAAGTGCGTCCATGTGCTTGCCCGTCGCGACCGTGACCGCCATGTTGTACTTACGTTGGACCGGCTTGCACAGGTCAACTAGTCGGCCCTTGACACCAGGGAACAAGCGCCTTAGCGTGTCGAATACTTCGGCCTTGCGACTCTCCGCTTGGGACTGCCGCTTGTCGTCCTTCAGCTCGCGCAGTTTTGCATTGACTCGCGCCAGCTCTTCGGTCAGTTTCTCCTTCATTTCGCCTTGACTACGAATCTAGAACATAGAACATGTCATTTCAGTTCGACTCGAATACCGCACCACAACGGCAAATGCGAGGTTACCTCAATCTCGGAGCGCTTCAAGTCCCGTTCTGCATCAGCGATCGCACGCTCCGTTTGTGAGATGACGTTTCGCATCTGTAAACGACGATGGACACCATGCGGATCAGCATGCACTCAGCAGTGATATACATCCCAAACCATACAGCGGTTACTCACATTGACGATCCGGTCATCAGCTTGCTTCATCGCGTCCGTCAGCTTCGCGATCTCGTTCTCGCGGTCGGAAAGCTCCTGCGAGAGGGTCTGCACCTTGTTCAGGTCGGCCGTCTGCAGACGCATGATCGAGTCCAGCTCGCTGCGCAGCGAGCTGGTCTTGACCTGCGCCGCCTCTTTGATCCGATGGTATTCCTCCAAACGAGCTCCTTCAAGGACGAGGTTGTTCTGATTACCACCTTGGCTGATCCGACGGTTTTGCTTCGCGTCCAGCTCCGCTTTCGCTGCGTCCAGCTCCGCCAGGTCGCGCTTCAACGCCTCCACTTCCTTTTCCTTTCCCGCCGACTTGCTGCGCATGTTTTTCTCGGTTGCTTCCGCCTCGTGGATTCGCTTCTGCGAGAACCGCGCCTGCTCTCGTAGCTGAATCATCCGCGGCTCCAAGCGCTCCAGCTCGTTCTGGACCTGTTGGATGCGCTCTCGGCATTGCATAATGTCGCGCACGCCAACATTGTGCTCCTTCTTCTTGTCCTTGAACATCTGGAGCAACGACTGCTCCTTGGCGGCACTAGCGCGCTTCTCCTCCTGAAGTTCACGGACGACTTCTTCGCGGCCCTTCACATCCTCTTCCACCTGGAAGAGCTGCCACAAGTAGTGCTCTGCCCGCAAATTGTTCTGGAATCAAGAATGAACGTGCCAGATGTCAAGCATGACCGTCTGTGCGATATCAGTGTTTAGCAATTGCACTAAACGTACCACTTCGTCCAGTTTGTTCTTGAACTGCTGCGCCTCATCGCGCTGCTCCTTTACCTGTAGCAGTCAATCAATGTGTTTGTGAAATGATGAACGGGCCCGATGTGTCCACATGCAGTGAGAGCGCACCATCCGTTTCTCGGCGATCAGCCCTTTCTTCTTCTGGTAGGCAAAGATGGTGTTCTCCTCCGCGGCGTTCTTCGCCTCCAGCAGCTGGTTGTACTCGAGCCTAAGCAGTCCATTCCAGTAAGCGGAACGTCACTTTACGATACTGTGCCAGCGAGAATCAATGACAAAAAGCGTACCGCAGCTCGTCCGACATGGAAATCTGCTCAAAGAGCTTGGTCAGCTCCTCAGGACTCTTCGACGCGATCGACTCGACATCGCCCTGGAACACGAGGAAGTTGCGCGCCTTCACCAGGATGCCGATCTGCTTTAGCTGGCTCTGGTACGTGTCGAATGACACGTCCTGGTCGTTGATACGGTAGCTTCCGTTCCCCTTCTCCGATATCAGGCGCGAGAATCGCACTTCGCCGGCGGCACCGGCCGCGCCCGCCATGGACGGCGTCGGCTCGCCCTCGGCGAACTCGTAGACGAGCGTCACGCGCGCGCCGCGCGCCGCCAGCTGCTCGGCCGAGTCGCTCGGCGCGCGGTGTACGAGGTCGCGCAGCTGCGTGGAGCGCAGGTGGCGCGAGTTGACGCCCAGCACGAAGCTGATGGCGTCCATGAGGTTGGACTTGCCGGCGCCATTCGGCCCCACGACCGCCGTGAATCGGTGGAACGGGCCCACCACGTGCGCGCCACCGTACGACTTGAAGTTCTCTAGCTCCAGCCGCGCGATCCGACCCATGGCTGCCTCCACAGAGCCGACACGAGCGCGCGCGCCTTGCCTTGTTGCCCCTTGCTGCACTTTCTCGAAAGTGAGGCCCAATCTCATACAAAAACCGACCAGCGGCAACTTTCCTTTGCGTTTGGCGGGAAACCACTGTTATATAATATATATAATATAAGTTAGTATTTTAAAATTAAACATAAACCTTTGACAAAGCATAACAGGCAGGAGCCGAAGTGGACTATTGTTAAATAACATGCAAGCGCCTTGGGGATCCGAGGATGATCGCTCCGATACTGAAGCGCAGTTATTTTCAGCCAAGATGGAGGACCCCGAGGTGGACGCGTCGCTGTCGCCCCGCGCCGTGTCGGACGCGGACGAGACGCCCCCACCGCCGGCGCCCGCGTCTGCGTCATCCACGGCGGCTAAGGCGTCGTCGGCCGCGTTCTCGCTGGCGGCGACGGCCAGATCCAAGCTCACGCAGGGCGGGCGCCGCATCATCTCGCCGTTGGCGCACGTCGCGTCGGGCGGCGGCTCGTCGCGCAACATGAAGGCCAGTCCGTTGCCCTCCGCGACCGCTACGAACAGCTCGACGGCCTCCGTGTCGTCTCCGGACGCCGCGGGTGATGACAGCGCAATGGGCGCCGCGTACTTGGCGGCGGGGATCTCGTCCTCGCTCGCGACGGCGTCGTCTTCCATCAGCAACATGCTCTTCTCCACACCCAGCAGCACGACTAGCAGTGCCGGAGGAGCTGCAGCAAGCAGTGGGAACGGCGCCAGCCCCGTGGATCCAGCCGTCGCAAGTGAGCTGGCGGCCGCGGAGGAAGAGTTCCGGCAGGTGTCGGCTCAGCAGCGCATGCGCATCCTGGAAGACCTAGTGCAGCACCGACGGTCGGACTGGAATTACCTCAAGCTCATGCATGAAGGCTCCAACTACTGGCTGAACGTGGCGCTGTTGCGCGAGCAGCAGGTGATGGCGTACCTGGGGCAGAAGCAGACCATCCGCCGAGGCGTGCAGTTCTTCTACCTCGGGCTCGGGCTCGGGCGAATCATCAACGAGTCCACTCACCCGCAGACGCTCGCCATGGACTGCTGCCAGCTCCTCGAAGAGCTCGAGTTCTACTTCTCGTCCGCGACTGTCCAGGGCATGGTAGGCATTCCGTTCAAAGGTGCTTTTTTTTAGCAAAAGCCGACACTAATGATCGTTGTTCGGTGAAGAAAATGATGGTGGCGACGTCCAGCACGCTGCACGAGCCAGTCGAGATGCAGGACAATACGCTGCGCTACTCGGTGGACGAGCCCTTCCGGCCGGCCATTTACAAGTGGAACCAACGCCCCGTATTCCGGCGGCTCATGACGCCTCCCATCGTACGTATTTGCGATACTATTCGTTGCCCACTCGCTGCT
Source organism: Phytopythium sindhum (assembly GCA_023334395.1). Lineage (NCBI taxonomy): Eukaryota > Oomycota > Peronosporomycetes > Pythiales > Pythiaceae > Phytopythium > Phytopythium sindhum. The sequence continues at coordinate 15,857 of JAASGW010000318.1, forward strand.
AGGTTAAAGCTAACGCCTCGCATCGTTCCTTGGCAGCCGTTCCCGCTCGACTACCGCGAGGTGCTGCTCTCGTTGTGTGACATCCTGTCCATCATCTACAGCAAACTCGTCGAGGACAACAGCAGCTCCGAGAACGTGAACATCTTCCAGGCCATCATCCGGTTCGACGAGCGCATCAAGGTACGCTGTTGTCGCGCCGCTCCTTACGTCATTGTTCCTTTGCTAAGAGAGTATCTTGTGTCTTGCCCTCTGTTCACAGAAACTGTTCATCGATCCCGTCAAGAAGGAATTCTCTGCTGTGGCACTGCAGGTCATTTCGGAGGAAATGGCGTCCGTTCGGAAGGCTCACGCTTCAAAAACAAGCCCGACGCCAATGCCATCCAGCGGAGACGCCATCAGCTCGACGCCTGCGATGACAAGCAGCTAGATCCTCCACATCGGAGCCGTTGGGGGTGCTGTCCTTCTAATTCACTGTTATACGCGACAAAGAGATCCTGCATTTGATGGCCCGGCGTGCTTTTGTACTTCGAAGTAGCAGTCTAGACACACCACCTCAGATCTCTGCTTCCTCCGCCCAGCAGGAGGAAGCATTCAAGCGCTCGGTGTAGAATCCCCCCGTCGTGTCGCTGACCAACCGCTGCCACAGCTCCTCCACGTTCGATATGCTCGCTTTGTCAGTGCTTGGGTGACTCTTTTGAAGACGTTTGGCTTGTGCGACTGCGAACTTCTTGCGCTCCGTCTGATATCTCAAGTGAATCAACGCAGCAGAGCAGTCAGAGACGTCGCAACACTCGAGCATCGCAAGTTCCAGCTGCTCCAGCCGCTGCCTGGCCATCGGGTCGATACGCGCACCGCTTTCTTCACTGTTTCTGACTCTGGGGCCGTCTGTCGGAGAGGGCGATCCACCTGCTCTGCTCGTAGCCTTTGGTTGTGGCTGGTACTGCGGCTGATACTGGCGCGACATGCTCGACGGCTTGCCGTTGCTCGTTACGAGTCTGCTGTCCGTCTTGGAAGGCACAGTGGACCAGTCGAGTCGCTGGAACACGACCTTGTACGGTTTGCGCTTCAGGAATGGCCGTTTGGGCTTGGAGTCATCGTCTGGGTCATCGTCGCTACGACCAGGCGAGTCTTCTCTCGTCGGACTTCGAGTCCTTGACCACGTAGCGTTGACCCGACTAACTCTATCGGCGAGCGATACTCTACGCTCAGGCGTCTTGAACGAACGCGATGGAGAAGTTCGCGGGTGGCTTGTGGACGCTAAAGAAGGGCGAGGAGTGGGCTTTTGTTGCTGACGTATCGGCATCGGGCTGGTCATCATGTCGGAGGACGACGTGGACGCTGGCGATGACGGCGGGGAGATCGCTTCAGCCCGTGGTATCTGCTCTCGAACTGGGCTTGGCGTCGTGACTGTCCTCGTTGTGCAGGAATCTGGGTCAGTAGATGCCTTGGTCTGCCGTGTGACTCTACTACTAGTAGTCGCTGACGGCGACGGTCGCTTCACTCGCCGGCTCGGAGGTGCTTTCCTGCCGCTCTTGGTCCGAGTAACGGCGTCATGTCGTGGCTGAACTGCATCTGTTCGCTTTGGCGGTGCGTACGGAGCCATCACCTCACAACCGGTGGCGTCCGTAACACGCGCCAAGAAGCGGATGCTCAGTCGGAGCTCTCCCCGCGTTAAATCGCCTGGGTTGGCCTTCTCGAGCGGGAACCACCGACAAAGAGAGTACTCAGAGGCGAGACCCGTCTCCAGCAGCGCTAGTGGGACGCTCAGATTGCTTTGTGTCTCGCGTCCTCGCGCACTTCTGACTTTGGCAGCCACCCGCACGCTCCACTCGTCGACGATCGCCTGAGGGTCAGCGACCCCGTCGCCTGTGAATTGAAGCGAAGCATCGGCCTCCATCGTGGATTCCGCAGCAGTGCGTGAGTGGGTTAGCTGGGGTGGCAGTGCTTGTGATGCCGCATGCTTGACAATCGCCATACCGTCAGCGGAGCAGAGCGAGAGCTTGAGATCGACGACTCCGCCAGCGAACATGGCACTGTCGCTGAGCAATCCGCGCGCCGACACAAGCTGGACGTCCACCAAGTACTCTGGAAATCGTCCTCCCGTCACCAACGGCAGCGGCGCAGGCGGAAGCACCGATAGCGATGCCTCTTCTCGCTCTGGACTGTATGATATCGGGGTCGCAGCATGCCGGATCGGCGAGGAAGGTGATGGAGGTGGCAATGGTGCCGTGCTAGACTCACTGTACGGGATCTCGATGCCGAACGCCGACGCCTCCGACAACGGGACAAGCACCGACTCGCAGAGCAGCTCCTGCTCGCTCTCTTCCAGTAGAAACTCTGGTTCTTCACGCTCTTGATACTCCGCAGCGAGCAGCGCGCGGCACTGAATGACGTAACAGCGGTGCTGGTAGCGCCGGAAGCAGCGCTGAATCACCTCTGCGGACTCGTGCCGCAGCCGCTCCCTCCGCTCCGCCAGCCGCTGCTGAATCGCCGAATAGTCGACCGTCCTGGGCACCAATCTAGGGATCGGAGCAGCTTGCTCGACGCGTTCATAAGGCAGTGATGGCTCATAAGGTAGCGACGGCGGCCGTTGCTGCTCTTCCGCTTGCCCGCCGCTTGCGCCGACCCCCGCGCGCTTCGCGGCCAGCAGCTGTGCCAGACTCATGGGCTGCGCACGCCGCTGCGTCCTCTCGGGGGCGACCGCGGGCTCTGAAGCTGCCTCATCGTCCAGGAATCGCACGTCCACCGCATTTACCCCCAGCATATTGGTTAGTTAGTAGCGTCATGGTCATTGTTGTGATCTTCAAAGGCCGTAACGACGTGGTCGTTACAATACAAGCGGATGTGATAATCGTAACAGTTATGTATGTAACCTACTATTCGTGCTCTTGCATCGAGAATTCACGGTACTACCTATTTCCAAATCAACGCGTGGGTCATTACGAGAAGGATGGCGGCGCGGCAAGGTGTGTCCTTTGGCGGCGTCTCGGGCGAGAACGCGGACGACTACTACGATTTCCTGCCGAGTGATGACGAGCTCAGCGGCGGAGAGGACGTAGACGCATCCATGGCGCGCGCGGCGAGCCCAGGCGGCGACGACGCGGACAAGATCGCGGACGCGCTGGCGGCCACGCAGATCTCGGTCACGACGAGCGCTGAGCGCGCGACTCGCGCAATCTTCACGCCCATTACAGGAAAAGCGGAGCGCAGGGCGTTCAAGAACGACAAACTGCCGGGTGAGGTGTTCGCGCAGCGCGGAGAAGAGCACGTACGCATGTCGCCCGAGTCGATGGAGAAGCACACGGCCAGGAAAGCCAACCTGCTGAGCGCTTTAGACGCGTGCACGCGCCGGTTGGGGCCGAGCTCGGCGGCAGACTGGAGCGGCGACGCGCCGTTCCGGTTTCGACCAGCGGGACATCATGATGTGGACATGACGGGCGCGTCGCCAGCGCCGACAGTGGCAACCGAGAGCGCGGCGCCGCAGAAGAGGATACACGAGAAGAAGATCCCGTCGCCATTCACTGGCGGCGGTGGTGACGGCGATAGTGACGAAGGTGATGGTGATGACCGTGCTGACGAGCCCGATCCGCTTTATGACGACGATATGGACGACGCGGACGCCAAGTGGGTGGAGAGCAACTTCGGTACGTCGCCAACTGGTGCGTTCCTTGCTGGTGCCAGCGCTGATACTGACGACAATGGTGTGGTTCATGGTGCAGCCGCGGAGGAGGGCGCGTCCGACGGCTCGCTATGCTGTCCGTGCTGCTTCATGACGGTCTGCATGAACTGCCAGCGGTGGGTTTTGACGTGGGATGCTACGAAACTTCGCGACTGAAGTGCTCACCCCGCGTCTCCGTCTGATGCAGGCACGTCAAGTACAACAATCAGTACCGGGCGCGCTCGGCGGTCAACTGCCGCGTCAACAAGGACGAGATCCTGACCTACGTGCACTCGAGCAGGTCGGTACCGTTCCAGAAGCGCGCCAGCAGCGTCCATGCCTCCTCGACGTCCTCCTCGGCGGCGGCGCAGCTGCTGCGAGCGGACGAGTACTACCCAGTCGCGTGCTCAGACTGTGGCACGACCGTCGGCGTCTACGACCGCGCGCAGCAGTTTCACTTCTTCAACGTGTTACCCAGCAGCTAGCTAGTCGCTTACCAAGTGGGCGCTCATATATTTGACAATCAGGAGCCTATCTCTGTATTCTACATGGTACGGACCTGTTCACACGTCATGGCATCTCCTCTTGCGGCTCCCATGGAACTGAACGTCACTTGCCGCCACCACCTCCGCCTCTTGCATTGTTTGAGTTTGTTGATTCGGTCCGGGGATGGATCGATCTCGTTACGAAAACTGTTTCAGACTCATGCACGACGAGCGCCTCCGTAGGAGAGAGGAGGGGAGAGCGGCGGCGACGAACGCGCCAGCTCCACCTCGCTCTCACGCGAGCGCAACACCAACATTTTGCACCTTGTCGTTCAGCTCCGAGATGAGCATCTCCAACTGGAGCGTCGCCTGCGAGCGGTCACGCAGCTGGCGCACCGCCACGGCCATACGCTGCTCGCAACGAGAACATGATACGCAACGTTCGCTGGTCAGAAATGGTCGACCCTCGACGCACCACGATGTCATAGCAATAACGACGTACCGACTGCAAGTCACGGAGATCGTCGAGCGCCGTCCTGGCTGTCGCGACGCCGGAAGCGGCTAGCAAGCGGCGAATGCTATCGCACACTTCCTCGCTCGTTGGTCTGGTCATGACAAAAGCAAAGAAATTAGCAACAACCATAGGAGTCGCTCATGAACAAACGCTGAGAAAATAAGCACTCACCGCTCAGCCGGATCAATCGCCGTCATGCGAAGCACGAGCGTCATCTCCGCGGGGAAATGCTGCAGAGCACGCTGCGGCACGACGCCGTGGCGAACGCCAGTCAGCACCTGCGATCGTTCCATCATGGTGCTGAATGGGCAACACATCTCGAGGAGGATGACGCCGAGCGCAAAGATATCCGACTTGATCGAGTACTTGGCGCTCTTGACGCGGTTGGCGGGCGTCGAGTTCGACACCGGGTCGCTGAAGCGGTAGCCGAGCTGCTCTGGAGACGCGTAGGTGAACGTGCCCAGCGCAGTTGTGTGGTCGCCGTATTCGTCACCTGGCTTCACCAACGCTGCATTGGGCGACCGCGTCGAGTCCGAGAAGATGGACTTACTAAGCCCAAAGTCACCGATCTTAGCGACGTCGCCGTGGATGAAGATGTTGTCCGGCTTCAGGTCGCGATGAATGACCCCGCACGAGTGCATGTGCGCCACTCCCTGCGCCACACCAAGAAACAGCTTCAGTCCTTCGAGGTGAGTCGGCGACTGGGCTGACCAGCGAGCACGCTCGTCATACGACGCCCGCAGCCACGCCGTCAGGTTCGAGTGGTTCTCATCCTTGGGTGATGGCGTCGTCTCCTTTGGAGCGGTCACCGGCGTGGTGACGGTCTTGTCTTCCTTCCTCAGCGTGAGGCGGTCGAGGAGACGGTTGAACGAGTGATCAGCTTCCGCAGTCGAGTCGCTGGCAGAGTTTGAGGCGCTTCCGCACAACTCCATTTGGATGTAAAGGTTCAATCCAGGGGTCTTCATCTTTGACTCGCGTTGGGGCGACGCACGCGATTCGACTCGCTTTCCACCATTGAGCGACGTTGGCTGGCCGAACGCGTCTTCTTCGCGCTCGAAGCTCTCGCCTGACTCGCTCGTCTCTGCGAACTGGAAGCCTGGCGACGAGTATTGATCAAAGCTGATCGAACTGGACGAGAAATCCAGCGAGAACGACGGCTCGTTCTCACTCAGAGCCATGCTCGACTCCTCTTCAAGCTGACGCTGAAGAGCCGCAATGCTTGGACCGCGCGAGTCGGAATCACTGGCGCTAACGGAGCCCACGTCAGAGCCACGGACACTCAGGGTCGACGAAGTGGAGTCGTCGGTGTTGCGATCCTCCTCAATCCACGCCGTGTGGTACCGAACCACGTTGGCGTGCGGCGGCATCGTCGCCATTGAGCGTACCTCGCGCAGAGCCTGGTCAAGCTCGACCGAGCCTCGCTGCATGAAGTTCGGCAGGGAGACCTTCTTGATAGCGTACAGGCACCCATCAACCTTGCTGCGCACCTTGTACACTGCGCCCTGACCGCCCTCGCCCAAGGAGCCAAGCACGTCGAAGTCCTGCTCAAAGCGTGACACTAAACCCACCGGTTCGCACGATGCGGTGTGGAGCGTTGTCGGTGCCACCGGCGCTTCCATGATCGTCGGCAGCGACTGAGAGCGGCTGATTGCACTGTCTTGCGCCTGCTTTTCCTTCTCTGAATTGCTCTTGACACTGTCCTCCTCCTCTTCGAGTGGCGTCAGCTGCAGAGACGGCAAAAAGTTTGCATCCGACAAGAGCGTCGACTTGGGGGTGCCTCCGTTTTCCGATCGCTGTTCATCTCGCTTAAAGAACGGCGGGAACCGACTTGACTGGGCGCCGAGCCACTCCGTGAACCGTTTCTGGGGCGCGAGAAGCACTGATGGGTAGTACGAAGACGCGCCCTTGCCGGTGGCGGGGATCCCGCTTTGAGTGCGATCCACTCTGCGCTGCTCAGGGACGCTACCGTCATCTACTTCCTCCTGTCCGGTCTGGAAGTATCCAATGAACGGATTCGTCTTGTCGACAGTGGTGCCACGCTTGCTGAGATGCACCTCGGACGCCATGACCGCATCCTGGACATTGCTGATGCTCAGAGAGCTATTCGTCTCGCCTTGGGATTTGTGGACAGCGTGTTTGTCTTCCACGGCATACCGTCCACGAGTCGTCGCTGGGGACCGAATGGTCCAATCTGAAGCGTCCGTAGACAGCGAAAAAGCCATGGGCGAAGACGCCACGCGCGGGAGACCACCGACTCGAGTGACATGCTCGATAGTTGCTGGTGCTTCGTATTGGTGTCCAGCAGCCGATCCATCGCCTGCGGCGCTACTGAAGCCCGCTCCTGGAGCTGGCACTGCCGTCGGAGAGTTGATCGGCCCGCCGATTTGGTAGGCCGACGCCGCCCGCCGCGCTGCGGGCAGACCGTTCACATTTTTGGCGATCCCGAAGGTGAAAGCGTTCTGCATCGCCGCGCCGCTTGGGTGGGGAGTTGGAACGGGTACGGGACTGGCTATTACAGGTTTACGATCGCGGGAATCTTCACGCCACTCACGCTCTCACACAGACACTCTGGGAGAAGAGGGGGGAACACACGTTCGCAGCACCGAGAACGACGCGAACAGACAATCAGGTCGACGGCAAGTCGGGTTCTACCCACGCCAATCCGTTCTTCCGGTCGAAAAAACAGGATTAGTCCGCCTTGCGTTGCCCCTTGGCCTGTCCTCGCTATCGAGCGCGCGCGCGTATTCGCCCCCGCGTGTGGAGAAAGGAAAGCGGCGAGCGCGACGAGCACGGGAGACGGGAAGAGGCCTTCTCCTGGCCGCGCGCAGTCTCGCTCGTCTCTTCAGCTCCAGCGAATTGGCCCCGCAACTACGAACAGCAGCGCGCCAGTCGAGTCGCCGCCGCCGTCCCTTCCGTCGCCTCGCTTCCCTTCGCCTCCGCTTGCCTCGCTCACCCTTTATCACGCGTTTCACAGAGTGGAGTGATGGACGGGCACTTCCTCCGAGAAAGGCGGGGGGAAACCTGCGGAAGTGGATACTCTCCTCTCGCATAGAGTGTCGCAGGTTCGAAGAGGTGCAGGGCGTCAACGCAGGTCGTCCTGTCGCCCAGACGATGGTCATCATCGCCAGCAGCAACCTTATCAATTGATACTATAGTGAATGCGTTGAACGAGTGCTGAATTCATGGACGTTGACACTTGCGAAACTGAATACTTTGCTAAACTTATAACAATGAGGATGTCCTTAAATTCGCTGGGCACTACTCCTTGCTTTCATGTTTGAACGTGCGCGGATTGGCTCCCTCTGTCATAATTTTTGAGGCGGTTTCCTCAACAGATGGGGAGCCACGTTGAACCAAAGGAACAATCTTGCAGCCACCATCGCATTGAAATCGGCGCCGCGAGATCGGGTGGCACCAATTAGTATATTAATTTAGCAATTAAATAATAATATAGAAAACAAATTCACGCACTCTCGACCAAATATACTATTATAATAGCCATAAAATCATATATGACAGCATTGAAGCAGTTGGCTCGCTATGGTGACCCAGTGAATTCCTTCTCGCGCATTGGTGCGTGCCTTTGCCGACGTTGAAGCGCGCGCCGCGCACGCGCCGCCGCCCACGCGGCCGGATCAGCGGGAGGAACTCGCGCGCTGGTTTGACGTTGGCCAACGGTGGATCAGCATGCAATGTATAATACAGAGTACACACAGAACGCACCTGTACGTGTGGCACGTGCGGCGTTCCTCCCCTCCTTCTCCGTCGAGCCCGGCGGATCGGCAGCATAGCATGCAAGGATACGCGCAATCGAGATCCGCTGCTGCCGCTGGGGCTCACATGATCAACTTGCCGTACAGTAGCAGGAACATTCAATCGCCCGAGTTCTAGAACGTCGATTTTCCACGGCGCCATGCTGGTTCAATGTAAGGAAGCAGTACCAACTCAAGGAAAGCAGCATGTGCAGCACCAACGCTCAGTACACGTACCCACGACTCCCATGCATGGACAGAAGTATGCGTTAGATTGTGCGTGTTCAGGGCAGACGCCTGATGATCGCTACTGTTGGATCAGCGCCACCAGCCGCCACGTCACGCCTGCTGGTGTAAAAAGAAGGAAAGATGCGCGCGAGTAAAAATACACCCAGTGATGCCAATCGGGCGACGCCAGCGCGTCGACGGCCCCGCGCGATGACGCCACACGGCTCGGGCGGCAGCGGAATCAGCGCGCGCGACACTTGGCCTCCTATGCAGATAAACAAACACCCACGCTAATGCGGAGGAGGGCAGGTGATCAGCACCTCCTCCTCCTCCTCCTGCCAGTGCATGCTGAACGAAGGAGCGGAATGCTCAATCCAGCGATGGGTTGCGCCGTTGCACCATCATTCTGCGCGCATCTTTGCCGAGGGTATGTGACATGTGAACCCCTAAAGTTAGGTATCCTTTATCTTCAACTAGGTCATTTATCCAAATTTAGTATCTCTCACATTAATTATCACCTCAACCCGATCTTTTGCGTCAAAAAGCCGCCAGCTTCAAGCAGGCGATGGCACGGCGCACGGTGCGGCTGGAGGAGTACGCGGCCTCTGGCTTCGTGGTGGAGAGCGAGGACGTGAATGGCGTGACGTCGCACGTGAAGGTCACTCCGGTGCGTGGGCGAGGCGCAATGTTCGGTAGCGGCTCTCAAGCGGCGCTCCAGCGGTCGGCGCACGCGGCCAGCGCGTCGCACAAGCAGAACGAGCAGTACATGGAGGCGTTCGACGCCGCGTATGAGGAGTTGTCGGCTGCACAAGTAGCTAAAAGTGGTCAAGCGCAGGCGGCAGCACGAGCGTCACCTTCCGCGTCCCGTGCCCGGGAAAAGAAGGACACCGCCGGCACAGGTGAAGCGCGTACTGCCATCGGTGAGGCACCGACTGAGGCTCGGCCTGGTGACTTAGAAGGCGGGTGGCTCCAAGGCCCGGCGTCTCCGGAAGGAACCGTCCACTCGGTATCAGCCCAGCCCATTATGTGCATGAGCATGAGCGCAGACGCGAGTGAAGTGGTCGTGGGTAGCAGCGACCACGCGCTCTACGTCATTCCTCTTCGATCCGCGACGTCAGCCAGCCGGACGGCTCGCAATGCAATCGCATCTAGGAGCATCACCAAGCCCAGGACACTCTACAGCAAGAAGTATGGCCACACAGAGTGGGTGACCTGCGCCGCATACCTGCCTGACAAGCGTATCGTGAGCGGCGGGATGGACAGCAAACTTTGCTTGTGGGACGCGACAGGCGTCAAGTGCGAGGATCTCATCGGCCACAGCGGGTCTCTCTCGCTTGTGCTTTGCGTCGATGATGAGACGGTCCTGAGCGCTGGCTACGACAAAACTCTGCGGCTATGGAACGTGGGCCGTCGCTATTCAAGCCGGGAACGCGAACGCACATCCATCAAGGCCGGCTCCGCCCCCATTCTCGATGCTTCTCTCTTCGCGAGTGGATCCTCGGTTGTCAGCGGCGATCGCGATGGCAGTGTGCACCTGATTGATCTGCTTGACGGCAAGGTCGTTCGCAAGCTTGCGAACGCTCACGCCGGTCACACAACCAGCGTTCTCGCTAGCAAGTCTCATGGCGACAGTGATGCGGACGCGGCTAGCCAGACCTTCTTTTCTGGCGGGCAGGACGGGTTCGTGCGCGTGTGGGATGCCAGGCAACGAGCTCCTTTATTTGCACTCGAGCTCCATGTCGACGCGCGTAGTGGCAAGCGTGGCGCTGTCGGATTCCTGAAAGAGTCACCAGAGGACCCGAACATCCTCGCCACAGGCGGTGCTGACGGGACGATCAAAGTGCTCGACAAGCGGAACTTATATAGCGTCCTCCACAACTTCACCGAGCACATGGACTTCATCTACTCGCTGCACTTGTCAGGCCAGTTGTGCTTCAGCGGCGCCGGGAACGGCATGCTGCACGTGCACGACTGGCGACGCGGCAAGTTGCTGTATGGATTGGGCGCGAATCAAGCAGCCGTGCGCGCAATCGCGACGTCCGCGTCGCAGCTGGTCGCCGCGGGCGATGACGGAGGCGTAATCGTCTACGACATGGAGTGAACACTCTTCCGTGAACACCAATCAAGTGCACGCATATTCATGCATTCATGAATTGAACATATATCCTACCACCTAGCGAGAGTTTCTCCCACCTCTCAGCCTTCGCTCGCCACCGGCGGCACCACTGCATGGGGCAGCATCGCGCCGGTGACAATCGAGACGCTCGACACTTCGTGGATCGGGTCTACGCGGCTCTTGGTGACCTTGATCGACGGGGTGACCCACGTCCCGCACGAGCACTGTGACCCGGACCACTGCAGCGCTCCCAGGCGCGCGTGGCACTTGACCGTCGGGCAGTGGATCTTGCCCTCAGCGAGAAGGTCCTTGTCCATCCAGGGCAACACCTCCTCCAAAAAGTACGACGAACACGCGTCAGAGTGCGCCGCGCCGCTGCCCGCGTGCTTCATGTCCTTGATTTTCTGCGAATATAGAGCGCACCGGCCACGTAAGTCCATATAGTGCTCCATATAGCAGGTGAACGTCGCCATGGCTCGGAACGTACGCGGCGCGCCGAGATCTGGTGCCGCTCGGGCTCGTGAGCCATCAAGTCCTCGCTCGTGAACAGCACGCAGCGGCACAGCTTGCACGCAAACTTGCGCACCGCCGGCTCCTCCAGCTGCTGATCCCGCATCTCCTCCTGATGACCGTGCTGCTCGTGCTCGCCCAGCCCCGTTTGCTCACTGCCGATCACCGCGGCCGCCGTCACTTCCATCATCCCCTCCATTGCTTCGCTTCGCTTTCTTTGCTGCCCAACAGCGTTCTCTAGCGATAAACCTAAAACATAGATTTAGGTAGAATGACATACCGTATTTGGGTATCAACCGGTATATATCAGCTAGATACCGGTTCAAAATCGGTATTTTCCACCACATCGCTACATCCCTTTCCGCTTTTCCTCATGTTGTCGTCACTTGACCAAACGGAAAGAAGATCCCGAAGGAGCACCTGGCCGACTGCCGCGCGTCCTCCGCCCCCTTCCTTCCCCCGAGCTCCTCCCTCCCCCCAAGCAGCATGGCCACCCCCTCCAACCCCACCGAGAAGATCGCGCCGCCCGCGCTCAAGGTACGCATCATGCTGTCTGTTACCCTTGCGCGGAGTTCGCCCTTCGACTGTCGGAAAAGGGGGAAACATGACATGTTGGCTCTTATCCGCGCTGACTTGATGCTGGGATGTGATGGTACTTATAAAATGATAGGCGGTGCTGGCACCAAACCCGTCGACGACGCGCGGCGCGCCGACGGTGCTGGCGGTGCACCCGAAGGAGCCCAAGATCATCTACTGCAGCGGCAAGCTCGTGGTGGTGCGCAACCTGGACGACCCGACCGACACGTTCGTGTACAAGGGTCACAACGAGCTGACCACGGTCGCCAAGTTCTCACCCAATGGGTATTGGGTCGCCTCGGGCGACGTGTCGGGCAAAGTGCGCATTTGGTACGCTGCGCCTTGACCTTGATACCGCTTACTGGAATGTTGCCCTCGGTGCTCACACGTGTCCTTGTCTTCCGTCACGTCCAGGTCGTACGACAACCCGGAGCATACGCTCAAGATCGAGGTGCCTGTGTTCGCGGGCGAGATCAAGGACCTGTCCTGGGACCCAGACAGCCGCCGCGTCGTGGCCGTGGGCGACGGCCGCGCGCTCATGGCGCGCGTGTTCATGTGGGACACAGGCAACAGTCTGGGTGAGATCGTCGGCCACCAGAAGCGCATCCTGAGTGTGGACTACAAGCCAACGCGCCCGTACCGTATCATGACGGCGAGCGAGGACTTCAACGTGTGCGTATTTGAGGGCCCGCCGTTCAAGTTCAAGCAGAACAACAATAACATCCACTCGAACTTCGTCAACTGCGTGCGCTACTCGCCCAACGGCGAGCTCGCCATCAGCGTCGGCTCGGACAAACTCATGTGCCTGTACGACGGCAAGACGGGCGACCTCGTCGACAAGTTCCCGCCGGCCCACCAAGCCTCGATCTACTCGGTGTGCTGGAGCCCTGACGGATCGCAGATCCTTACCTCGTCGGCGGACAAGACGGTGCTCTTGTGGGATGTTGAGTCGCGCAGCGTTGTCACCAAATTTATGTTCGCCGACAAGCCGCAGGTCAAGGACATGCAGGTCGCTGTCGCTTGGTGCAAGGACCACCTGATTTCGCTCAGTCTCTCGGGCGACATCAACTACCTTGACATCAACAACCCATCCAAGCCGAAGCAGATCGTGCAGGCCCACCAGGTCAGCATTCTTGCGCTCGAGACGGAGCCCTCGCGTGACCTCATTCTCACCGGAAGCTACGACGGCGCGGTGTGTTCGTGGTCGAACAAGCTGGCCACTGCTTTGACCGGAAGCATCCACACGGGCAAGATCACTGGCATCGCTGCCAACGAAAGCAGCATCGCTAGCAGTGGCTGGGATGATCAGGTCCGCTTCGCTGATGGCCAGCAGTACATTGGCAGCACCCCGCTGAACGCCCAGCCGACAGGCATTGCTATTGGTCCCAATGGCTCGGGATTGGTAGTGGCGAGCACGAACAAGGGCGTCAAGATGCTCCGTGACCAGCGGCTGGTCTTTGAGACGCCCGAGTTTGCCTGGACGCCGACGTGCGTCGCGATTTCTCCTTCGGGCGATCTGGTGGCTGTCGGATCGCAGGAGGACAAGAAGATTCACCTGTTTGACCTTGCGAACGACACCCTCGTCGAGAGCGGAGAGATTGTGGGTCACCTTGGTGCGCTAACCAGCGTGGCGTTTTCTCCTGATGGAACTCTGATCGCTGCTGGTGACTCCTACCGTGAGGTCCGTGTTTGGGACGTGGCGTCGCGTACCGCCAAGGTGCAGGGCCAGTGGGTCTTCCACTCGACGCGCGTCACGAGCGTTGCTTGGTCGCCGAGCGGCAAGTTCGTCGCGAGCGGATCGCTGGACGAGCGCATCTACATTTGGAACGTCGAGAACCCGACGTCGAAGAAGTTCTTCGAGTTCACGCACAAGGACGGCGTGACGGGCGTGAGCTTTACGTCGGAGACGCAGCTCGTGTCAGTGGGCAACGACGCGTGCCTGAACCACTGGGACCTCAGCGCTTAGATGACTTGGCGGGCAGATCTCACATCAATGTAGATGAATCAGACTCGGTGCGGAAGACCGTGACGTTAAGTCCGGGACCCCCGCACAGGAGACCGCGGAGTGACGATGCAGGCGGGGCCGAAAGTCTGTGCTGGCGCTTTCGATAAAGATGCGACGTCGAAGAATCCGGTTTGAATTGCGTGGAATGCGTTTATTGTGTGCTATGGATTTTATGGGCTGCTTCAGTTGGATGCATTGCTTCAGCACAAGCTCTCTTTCGTGTAATCTACCCGTGTTCCAGCTCGAGATCGGCCATCGTTCTGCGCTCCAGACCATTAGCATCGGTATGCATCCATTCACGCCGTTTGTGCTAGAAGTGATTTCATTAACATGTGTGTCTGTGTTGTGTTAGGAGCGGAGTTCGTCGTCGTCATTGAACCGGCCGGGGGATTCGCGGATGAACTCGCTTTGAAGTTATCATCTGCGGTCGGGGCGAGTGTGGCCCAATGGCCGTGAGCGACGCTGGAGCTGCCACCCTCGACCGCAAGCGCTTCCTCCAGTGGAAGTGGAACTCGACTTGCCCTTGTAGCATGTGTCGCTCGTCCTCGGATTGGCGCGTCATAATTCGCCACAACAGCCGTCCACTCCAAAGGACGATGGGCCAGATCCGCGAGAAGAAGAAGGGCGCCATGTGCACGTCCACGCAACGACCCGCAATCGTCATATGAAGCACATACGAGTCGGTGATTTGCTTGGGATGCCAGTAGAAGATTTCGACCGCTACCAGGATCTGCATGACGAGCATGCACTCGACGCTGATGAGCAAATAGACCCGCCGAAAGGCAAGCGCGTTGGCGGTCGTGGGCGTGAGCGCGTCGAGTGTGAGCACCCAGTGCATCCACAGCCAGAAGCTGCGCACCAACAGCACGCGCTTGTCCCACCCAAAGAACTTGCAGAGGCAGCAACATGCGACAGTGATCTTGGACGACAGGAAGACGAAGTCGAAGGTGCACGCGAGTCTTCTTAACAACCGTCGGTGGTAGAACGCGAAGAAGGTACTGCAGAATGCTGAAGTGAAGACAAGCGCCACGGCCTCGACGTAGACGCCCGGCCACTTCAGATTGAACCAGCCCATCGGATCAGTCAGAATGGCGCTGAGAAAGCTGCCGAACAGCCCTGTCAAGTACAGGAGTACGAGGCACGTAGTGCGCTTGTTCCATCGGGAACTCTGGTCATCGCTGCGCATGAAAAGCGACTCCATGAACCCTCCTCGCGAGAGTGGCACCACGGTGTCTCGCATGCGGAACACCTCGCGAATGCGGACGAACTGAAGCTGAACGACATCTCTTGTTGGTACTGGGAAAGCGCCAGAGACTGAGCCTCGACACCGCGGAGGCGTTACCCAACCTGATGAAGCTGACATCGTGGGTACAAGCTTCAAAACACACTGGTAGGTGACGCACTTGCGCGTCTGGAGAATCAGCACCGACCGTAACCTGACTTGGCGACCTTCGCGTGATCGTTCGCGCACGATGCGCCAGTTACGGTAAACGAGTTTGGCGAAGAGCACGATCATGTTGAACTGCGTGTTCATCAGAGCGTCGCGTACAGACATGGTGCGGCCTTGCAACAACGTCACTTCGGTTGATGATGCGTCTACGAGGTGAAGCAGCACGGCCAGAAGCAACACGAGATGCACCCCCATGTTGACGACGCTGGAGACCAGCAGCTGACGCGCGTTGCCCACCTGCGCATCGGCACAAATGCTGACCTGCACGATGAGGCAGCCAACGACCACAGAGAAAATGCGCACGTCTCCCAGGAGGATGGTGAAGCAGGCGCAGAAGATGGCATTCGACATGGTGAGGAACCAGAAGTCGTAGGTCGTCACGAGAATGCGCATCATTTGGATGCGTACAGCTGCGACGATGAGGATGAATCCTGGGAGTTGGAGTATTGGCGCCATGATGGTCGTGTAGTATCCGACTCGCCGCGGTGCCAATACGGTGATGACCATGAGGATGTTGCCGACTTGCAGCATAGCAGCGAAGACGTGTCCACCATGCGTGCGTATGCGGTTAAACGTATCGAGTCCGTTGGCAGTGAGCGGCATGGTCTTGAGGGACTTGGATGTGTCGAAGCACGGGAGCGTGCGCTCGCACACGAGCACGAAGACAGCGGAAGAGTCGCCTTCGCCTTCGCCACCAGATACTGCTGGGATCGCGTGGTGTTGCGCTTGGACTGGGCCAACATGTGCGCTACTGGGGCCGTGAGCTCGTGGTACAGCGCTCGACACCACGGATCGATGATTGCAACCGGGGACGATCGCGGTGGTCATTCACGAGTCAACGCCCTCGATAGACTGCCTGCAATTCGAGGCAGAAGACGTGGCAATGCACGATCACCTCACAGACGAAATGCCCGAGTAGCTGCGTATTTTTAGCCGTGGCGAGTGGCTTCTTCACGACGCACGAGATAATACGCTGCAGGGGGTGTGCACACAGCAACGTCTATGTCTACAGGGTATCGCCACTCGCTGGAACCGTCCACTGTGCAAGTTATTGTCTTAATCCTCCAACGAGATGGTAAGAAGCGACTCTGACTGAGTCGGATCCTACACACATCAACCCTTTCCGCTGGTTAGGCTACCCGTACTATAGCTGGCATGCTTCGTCCACCACATCCTGTCTCCTCTCTCTTCCTCGGCTCAAGCGAAGACGTCGAAGCTGTCGACGGACTAATCCGTTATCAGGTAAGTGAGACGAGCATAGAGGCAGGAAGAACCCACAGCTCATCTTCTCGTGCTCATCTCCGTGTTTGTTTGACACGTCAGGCGCAACGCTGGGACGCACTGACCGCTCGGCGTCATCGAGCCTGCCAGTGCTACTGTTCAATGAAAAACTCTCCACGCGGCACGTTGAAGTGGCGCAGACGCATGTGATTGAACGGCAACGGTAATGACAGCATGGACTGTACGAGTACGAGCACATGAAGCTCAAGCCCTACTCAAGCGGTGACGGCGAAGCTGGCGGACACGCCCTCATACGCGGTCAGCGTGCCCAGGAGGTTCTTGGAGTAGCCGCGGTGGCGAAAGCGGTACGTCCCCGGGACGCTCGTCTTCGTGTCGCCCGGACGGATGAACCACTCGCACGTGTTCTTGCTCTCCGAGATGAGGTAACGCTCCCACTTGAATCGCACGTCCCAGTGAGCGTCCGTCATGACGGTCACATAACTTCCTGAAACGAGTCGCTCGACGTCGCAGAAGGACGAAATGTCGGCCAGCTTGTTCTTCGGGTGGCCGCCGGCGAACACGGCCGAGGCCGTCGCGCCGGCAGCGTAGCTCGCGCTCGGGTTGGTGCGCACGGCGCCAAAGCTCTGGAACAGCGGCGCGGTATCCAGCACGACGCCGATCTGCAGCGTAATGAGCGTTCTCCGGTCGAACTGACGCGGCGTCGGGCCGACGTCCAGCGGCACCGAAGTGTCTGCGACCGAAGCGGCCACGCGCGCGAGCTCTTGCTGTACGGCAGCCAGTTGGTTTGGCCCGAACAGTGTCGACGCGCCTTCGTAGTTCTGCGTCAAGTACTCTTCCTTGGTCGTCATGTATTGCGCGTACGCATTGGTGATGGAGGCCAACTCGACTTCGGTAACACCGGCGCTTGCCAACGCGTCCTTGACTGTGGCACGAATGCGTCGGCCGGCCATGGTCGTCGTCTCGAACACTGTAACGGCGATGGCGAACTGGCCGAGCTTGACGACTTGCACCGGCAGCACTTCCGGCACCCACGGAACGGGCTCCATGAGGCCAACCGCGAGTAGCTGGGCCTTGTTAGCGCTCTGGCAGTCCTTGACCCACGTGGGGGCATCCTTGATGATGGCGCCGAGCGCCGAGAAGAGCGGATTGGCCTGGAGGTTGCCCTCCGTGAACATGTCGAGCGCGCGGCCGTCTTCCGTACCGGTGGCGAAGTTCTGCCCCACGATTGCAGGACACGTGCGGTTGTTGTACGGGTCCGATGCATTCACCGCCACGCCCTTCAACACCACGTTCGTCATGTTCACGTACGATAGGCGAGACAGCACTGACCCAGTGATCAAAGTCGAC